>PVIY010003176.1:0-116755 GCA_004026745.1 Myrmecophaga tridactyla
TCGAGACCCTTTCCAAACTTCGTCCTATGCATCTCTTCTTTCGTCTTCTTATCTGTGTTCTTTTCATTATAATAAAACTATAATTGCAAATATAGTGCTTTCAGTGAGTTCTGTGAGCCATTCCAGCATATTTTCAAAACCATAGTGGGTGCTGGGAACCCCAGAATTTATAGAAAGTAGGTCAGAATTTGGGGGTGGCCTGGGGCCACCTGTCAGGTCTGACCTAATTCCAGGTAGAGTCAGAAATGAATTGAGCTGTATTGAAGCTGGTGATTGGAGTGTTTGCTGTTTATCTACCCACTAATCCATACCCATATATATGCTGCACAGTTTATGGGAGAGAAACTTGACAAATAATAGATTCAGGCTCACCATCCCTTCTATAGCCAGTGTCCTGGTTGTAACAGAATGCTCCTTCTAACACGGTCCTGCCTCAGGCAATAGATCTGGTTAAAATGGGCCCTTTCCACTTTTAAGAAAATTTCCCACTCCATTCCATTACCTAAAAATCACAGCATGTTTCTAAAAGGACTTATATGAGTAAGAAAATATGCTGGCAATTCTGAGACAAGAAAGGTTAAGAAGAAAGCATCTATAATCTATGGAAAAGAGGAAGAGATGGAATTTGTGGAAATATTAACATCAGTGCCACAGCTGGCACATGTATATGCTAATCATGCCTTACTGAAGCTTTGCTCTGCATTTTTCCCCTGTGACAGAATTCAGAAATGCCAGGGCTTTTCCAAAGGAAGGAGGCTGCAATTTGCCTACCCTTAATCCATTCCCCCTCCTTTCTTTGTAAAAGTTCCTCCTGTAATATACCCCATTGAAAAACTACATTTCCCAACTTCCCTTGCAGATAGAAGCAGCCAGTGAGATGTAAGGAGAAAGGGCCTGGTAGAGCACCAGGGAAAGCCCATTGTGCTGCTTTCCTTCCTGCCTGCTACCTGGAGAGGGGATTTGGTGGCCTGAGCTCCAACAGCATCTGGAGGGAAAGGCCAAGAAAATCACAGGACTGTCTCTATACAATGAACCAGTATCATCAACTGCCTGTCCCTGCCTGCTTATGACATGAAGAAAAGAAAGCCTTAAAGCCACTGTCGCTGAGTCTCTTTTCTAGAAGCTGAACCCAATCTCTGGCTTTAACCGTACAACAGGGCTTGTTCAGGCTCAAAGTCTAGAGAAAGGGCCCCTAAACAGGACCCTACCCTAAGAAGATGGGGATGTTTCTACATGTGGTTGAAATGCATTATAGAGGCTTTTATGGTGGCAGCTGTGCTGTGGGAATAAGAATTACTGTTCCATTAGAAAAGCTTGTATTTAACTGACCATAAAAGATATGCCCAAGGCTAAAGGGATGTTATAAAGAATTATTTAGAGGACTGCTTTTCATCTCTCTGTCAAAGATGTTTTACAGACGTGGTACTATTCTTGTTTGATGAACAAAAAGCTGAAAATCAACTGCAGATGTACTAACTATACTGACCTGTTTAAGAGTTATTTGTGGGTGGAAAGGTGGCTTGGACTCGTTTTGTTGTACTTACTACTTTATGACTCTTGTCAATTATAACTGCTTGGTATCAGTTGTGCCAAAATTATTACTCTCATGTCAAGAATGGATAGATCATTTATTATTATTGACTTGTTGCCTTCAAAGAACCTGGTGCTATAGTAACATAAGAAAAATGGCTCAAAGGGACATTAACAGACACTGAAATAAAATGGACAATCATTCAACTTAATTATAAATATGTGTTTTTCCAAAATAAATTTTTATCAAAAGTCAAGGCATGGTTTTATGATGGAAGGAATGCTGGTTAGGGTCAGAGATTATGGAGTAAAGTTGCATTTAGATGAAAAGCAGGTTTGAGGGTCTGATTTTGAGGTGTGGATGGCACTGGGAATCATTCTGGAGGGAATGGGGTAGGAGATATTATAGAAATGCAGGAGGGGGTTCTAAGGGGAAACACTGGTTAAAACAAGCAGCTCTCTGTGTTAGACTGAATTATGTATCTCAAAGAAGGACATGCTGTTTATCTTAATCCAGTCGCTGTGGGTGTTGAAACCATTGAAATAGGACCTGTTGAAGATCTATTTTTAGTTCAGGTGTGGCCCAGTGGAATCAGGGTGGGTCTTAATCCATATTACTGGAGGCCCTATAAAAAGTCAGAGAAAAGTCACAGGGAGGAGCCAGAAGCCAGAAAGGCGCAGAAAGTGGAAGAGCAGACACAAGAAGAGAGCGATGGCCATGTGATGGGAAGCAGGGACGCAGCCCAAGGAACCCCAAGGTTGTGGCAAGCCAGCACCAGCACTCCCCTGGCTCCTGGGAGAAAGCAGTGCCTTGCTAATGCCTTGATTTGGGACTTCTAGTGTCCCAAACCATGATACAATATATGTGTGCTGTTTAAGCCACCCCACTGTGTGGTATCTGCTTGGCAAGCTAAGGCATTCTCTAAATGGAGAAGGTACCTTAAAACTGTATGTCTTAAAGTATTTAAAGCAACCCAGAACTACCTAAGATCCTGATCTGTGTGTATGGCAGATTTGATCTAGATACTAGGTAAAGGAGAGGACTGAAGCTGTCCCAAGATGGAATTGTCAAGTAAAAGTGCAAAAAGCTTAGAGATGCTTTTTCAAACAAGTGTTTAGTAATTCATTTAAATCATGGTCTGTATTATTCCATTGTTATCTGACCATGACCTCCTACTCAACAGCAAACCTATTAAACCCATAGCACTCTACTAATCTATCTTAAACTCTTTGACTTGTCCATCAAAGAAGAATTTCAGGGTAGTTAGAAAGTCATATACTCTATGCATCTCTTTTCTAAGAAATTTAGGTTGTCTACTAGTCAAGAATGTCCTAACAATAAGAATAAAGATTCTCCTTAGCAATAAAAGGAACATAAAATCTCCCAACCTGTTTTACTAAAAAATAGACAGCATGGAAGAGAAAGAGACCTCAAACAGCTAAGGAAACCCTAAAAAAGAAGAGCAATCTGGAAGGTCTATCACTTCCTGACTTGAAAGTTTACTATAAAGCCACAGTGGTCGAAACAGCATGGCACTGGCACAAAGACAGAAGGACTGACCAGCGGAATAGAATCGACAGTGCAGAGACTGACCACCAAGTTTATGAACATCTGATCTTCAATAAGTCCCCCAAATCCATTGAAACAGGACATAATAGTCTTTTCAATAAATGGGCATGGGAGAACTGGATCTTAATAGCCAAAAGAATGAAAGAGGATTTCTACCTTACAGCCTTTACAAAAATTAATTAAAAATGGATCAAAGACCTAAATGTAAGGGCCAGTACTATAAAACTTCTTGAAAAACATATAGGGAAACATCTTTAAGATCTAGTAATAGAAGATAGTGTCTTAAATTTTACAGCCAAAGCATAAACTGTGAAAGAAAAAATGTACAAATGGGAACACCTTAAGATCAAGGGCTTCTGTGCTTCAAAGGACTTTGTTAAAAAGGTGAAGAGGTAGCCAACTCAATGGGAGAAAATATTGGGAAACCACATATCAGGCAAAGGCTTGATATCATGTGCACATAAAGAAATTATATAGCCCACCAACAAAAGAACAAACAACCCAATTATAAAGTCGGCAGAGGAAATGAATAGGCACTTTTCTGAAGAGCAAATACTTCTGAAGAGATGACTAAAAAGCACATGAAGAGCTGCTCACCTTCATTGGCTATAAGGGAATGAAAATTAAGACGACAATAAGATATCACCTCACACCTATAAGAATGGCTGCTATTAAACAAACAGGAAACTATAAACGTTGGAGAGGATGCAGAGAAACTGGAACACTTATTCACTGTTGGTGGGAATGTAAAATGGTTCAGTCGCTGTGGAAATCAGCTTGGCGTTTCTTCAGAAAATGAAATATTGTGTTGCCCTATAACCCGGCAATACCGATACTTGGTATATACCCAGAAGAGTTGAGGGCAGGGACACAAACAGACATTTGCACACCAATGTTCATAACGGCATTATTCACAATTGCCAAGAGATGGAAACAATCCAGGTGCCCATCAACAGACGAGTGGATAAACAAAATGTGGTATATACATATGATGGAATATTATGCAGCATTAAGACAAAATGATGTCCCAAAACATATGACAACATGGATGAACCTTGAGGATGTAATGCTGAGTGAAAAAGGACAGATATCGTATGATTCCATTATTATGACTCTGATAAAGCCACCAGTGTTTTGGAGTAGTTAGAAGGACAACTCTGAGTTGAGGGCATGGGAGCCCATGACAAACTCTGGGAACTGTTCTGTAGCTGCTTGTTGAAATGGGCTTAGAAAATTATGGCTTTTTCCCCCTTCTTTTCTTTGTATATTTAGGTTATATTTTACAACTAAAAAATGGTTTTAAAAAAACTATAGGGAGTTATAGTAATATTAGATAAAATAAATTCCTGAAATAAAAAACTTGAAAATATTTAGCAACATAGCACTACTATAGCAAAGTTAATATCTGTAGTAACTTTTTACTTGATAGTTTGAGAACACACACAGTTTTGATAGTTAATCGAATGGTATTTAAGACACTTTAATATTTAGAATTCAAGTAACTCTGACATCTGTATTTATAGATTTTTTTCCTTCCTTGCTTTATATGCCTATGGCTAAGCTAAGATCTCCATTTTAGGTGGTTAAGATTTCCATATGTTAATTGGAAAAATATTTGTATATTCATATTCTCCTGAAATCAGGAAAATATTTAGTAACATAGGTCATTACCATAGCAATGCAGATATCTGTAAGAACTTTCCACTTGATATACTGAGAACATTCACAGTTTTGATAGCTGATCAAATGGTATCTAAGTTAGTGTTTAATACTTAAGATTTAAGAACTTTGCTATCTGAATATGTGGATTTTTTCCTTGCTGCCTTAATTTTAAAATTGGTTTATAAAACTTACTATGAAAACAATAGGTTTTACAATGATTATATGGATACTTTATTTAAATATGCCTATGGTTAAGCTAACTAAGATATCCATTGTTGGTGGTACTAAGTATATTGTTTGTTTTCTTAAATTAAAAAAAAAACAAGACACCACGAAGGCCATTTTTTTATTGACAGGAAAACATATTTTATAGCTTTGACAATTCAGAACTTTTTAGTCCCACAAGCTCTGTTCACATTTATTGTCTGGCTAAAAAATACTTCAACTTCTTCCCTTCCCCAGGTTCTCTGGGAAGTCCTGGGTTTCAAGAAAAATCAACCAACAAGTAATTATTTATTGAGCATCTACCACACGAATTGCCTAAATAGCTGAAGGCACAGATTTCCTAAGGAGCTTATATTTGTGTGATGTGAAGTAATACCTGAACTGGGAGGGCACTGCAGACAAGGAAAAGGTAGGAAGACACACAAAGACCAAAAGACATAGCCCGTCTGTCTGTCTGAGCTGTGAATTACGGTACCTTCGCGGCCGCATGAGGTGAGGCTCCTTGGTCCAAAAGCAGAAGGGCCACTTTCTGATTATCGTAATGTGCAGCGACATGCAGTGGAGTTAACCCGCTCTGAAAACACGTGCAGAAACAACAACCAGTGTAAAAGTGCCTTAACATCAGAGGTCTAGATTTAGGAAATGCGATTAGATTGAGTATAATTTACATTAGAATTTCCACAATACTTGGGCCCCAGCATTCACCTTCTGGTTCCCAAGTGTTCTTGATCCTAGTAGGACTTAAATATGGTTTAGTTATAATTTGGGTGGTCGCTGGTGAATATTAGCAAAGCGATCGTTTTGTTATCATGAAAGTAGCCTGTTACAGGGCGGCCAGTGACCTCGTACCTTCCCAGCAGCATCTGGAGATGCACTTTTCTGTAGCAGGAGATTGGCCACTTCAAGTTTCCCGTATTTTGCTGCCACATGAAGGGGAGTAAATCCTTTCTGGAAAAAAAAAAAGAAATATTAAGATAATGAATAATAGAAATGACCTAAGGCCATCACTTTTCTGGAACTGATAAAGCATTCCAGCGATGAAGAGCAGCTAAGCCTGTACTCAAGGCCCAAGATGATAAGAGTCCCCTTATCAACAGAGATGAACAGAACATACTAGGATATTGAATCATACTCCCTCTGCTCATTGAGTCACAACATTCCATTAATTTGGTGACTAATCAGATATCTAACCAGCTTGAGGTTGGATAGCTGGATCAGCGGGTTATTTCAGGGCCATTTGGGGATTTCATATTTTGGGGAAAGAGTAAGCAACAGGGTCCCAGACCCATAATGGAGGGCCTCTAGGAGGGAATGTTTGGAAAGAATTAGATCAAATCTAGACCTCCTGGAATCTCACACCACCAGATTGGACCCTTTCTCTCCTCCCTTTTTCTTTTCCCCCCCCTTATGTGTGCATTTGTCTTCAGGAGTTGGAGTGAGAGATTCTTCCACCTTTGCCCCCGCAGGTGAACTGAATAATGGCACATGGCTCTAGCACAATAAATATGTGAGACTGGTTGCTGAGAGTAGGGTAGCTGCCCCTCCTTCCAACTCCTACAAGGATCTGGGTTTCAACCAGCCAGGCAGCAGGAGCGGTTAGGGAGGGTTCCAAACATGAGGCAGGGGTTGGCGAGTCATCAACACATGTGACCACCTGAGGCTAGAGAAAACCAGAGCCAATAGGCAGTTGGCAAGGTAGGAGGACCGAGAGAGCTGAAACTCCATCAACCATTATTCTGTTTCACATTTTAAAAGACATCCAGAGACTGACACCTCAATTATACTGAAGAGTTGGTCATCATTTTTTTGGACACTTCTCTAAGAACTTCTAATTATCTTCAGCTTTGATTACACATCCATACGCATTAGCTGCATCCGCGTGAAACAGTGCAAAAACACGTCATATGCCAATTGATCTTGCTGTCACACTTGCTAAGTTTACACAGTATCACAAGAAAAACGAGCACCGAATTTTACATTCTGCACCTGAGGACCAACAGCGTGGTATGACGTTACTCTAAGGCATCTTTAGTCAAGATGATAAATCAAATAAATAAATAAGATAATAAATGAAAACATAAATCAGACACGACAACAATAACAACAAAAAACAACAACCCAGGAAAAAGTCCCCTCCTGATTTGAAAGTGCTATAAAAGCATCTTCCAGTAGAGCATTAATAATGTTGTTTGTACACTTGGGCCATAATAAGAGAAACTGGTAGCACTTCCATACCTTTGTGGTTATAGATAATGACGCGCCATGATCCAAAAGGAATGCAGCTACATCCGCATGCCCCTCTCGGGCGGAAAGGTGAAGTGGGGTGTACCCAGAAGTCGTGGCTGCATTTGGAGATGCTCCCTGTTGCAACAACTGTTGTACTATATCTGCCTTCCCCAGTCGCGCTGAAATGTGGAGTGGCGTTTGGTCATCCTAAATGGCAAGGTAGAAATGCAGGGGTGATGAGCTGAGAAAGCAACGGTGCCACCGTGAAAAATTCAGAGAATGTGCCGGCTTGCTGTCAGAAGCTAATCATTGTTTAAAAGAATCTCATTTACGTTTCTCTTCAAATTTCAGAAAAGTGGAGATACAGGATCTAAGCACTTCTTTTACCCTTGGTATGACCTATTAGTTTGTGACCTGTAGAAGGCTATTCTACCTATAAATGATCATCACCCCCTGCCATCATTCATCATATTTTAACTTCTAAAGATCTCTTTTGTGAGGAGCTAAGGGAATGTATCCTGGTAACAGGCAAAAAGCTGGGCAGGATATTTTACTTGCACTAGTTATAAGGCACTCATATAGTAAGAATTATTGTATTAGCTCCACCTTCCCTCCATGACAGGGGATGCTGCAGGGTCATGCAGTGTACTTCATTCAAGGGCTCCCAGGGAAGAGGGCTAATGGGGGTTGAAAGCCACCCTATCTCCTGCTTGCCGAGTTGTGTGTCCTGGCACAGGCTGCACCTGCCTAGAGGGTGGACAGGTACCTTCTTAAAATTTGCCAAAGGCATGAGGCACTCACCAAGCCCTGAACCTATAGGCACGATCCCCCCGAGTAGAAGGGGCATCTTTTCCTAATTTGCTCAGAGGTGTCCTATGAGCTAGTGGTGGACCTCCAGAGAGGAATCTCCTACTACACTGGGATAAAGGTCAGGTCAACACTTTGCATAGCGAGAAGCCACCTCACAGGACACCACTTTGGAAAAGTAGGTAGGATGGTGGCCGAGGTCAAAGCACGAGGATCGATGGAACTGTTAGTAGGCATAAGAGGAGTTAGGGGAGGGGCCTTAAGGGAGAAGAGAAATATTGAAAGCATGAAAAGATAGGTACCAAAGAAATATCTCTACCACCACCAGCACCAGCAGGAACAAACAATTACTGAGAACTTATTATGTTCCAGGCTCTGTTGTAAGCAATCCTACGAATTGCAGCTCTCATTATCCTCAACTCCTAAATGAGGAAACTAGATGAGGAAATGAGGTGCAGAGAGGTTACTTAACTTGCCCAGTGCAACCCAGCTAGTAAATGGTGGCTCAAGACTCGAACTCAGACAGTCTCTTGCTGAGGAGGTCAGGGTCTTAACCATTTGATATGCTGCCTCCTCAATGAAATGATAATTATATACCCTATTCTCAATTTCGGCTTGTGGGTGAAAATCATTCCCTATGCACAATACTTAATACGTGCATAACAACAATCATAAATGTGAGGTTCCTCGTGACCCATAGTAGAGTATAGGCTCTCTGCACCGTTCCACTTAACCAACTGAATTAACCAATATCCTCTAGATCAGAGGTCAGCAAACTATAGCGCAGGGGCAAAATCCAGCCACCACCTATTTTTGCAACTAAGGTTTTATAAGAACACAGCCATGTCCAGTTTGCTTATGAATTGCCTATTGCTGCTTTCGTGCTACAACGGCACAGCTGAGTAGTAGCGACAGAGACTGTACATCCCACAGAGCCTGAAATATTTATTATCTGGCCCTTTATAGAAAATGCTTGCTAGCCGATCTCTCTGTAAATTCCACCACTGGTGAATTGGCACACTGAACATTCGAGGTTCACGGCCTGCTTTCTAGAGTGCTCACAGCTTTTGGCACCCACCTGCGGATTTTAAGCTTACAGAGACTCAGTCGTGCCTGCTCCCACACCAGTACAGCTGTACTAGTTACTTTACCAGTTTGTTCTATGTTTGTACTAGTGTAGTTAATTATACAATTAAAGACCAGATTAATAGCTAAAATATGAGTATGAAGGAAAGCTTTCTCTTTGCCTAAGAATACTAAGTTGAATGCTTTGGAGAGCCCTCATAGAAGTTGCTAAATAACAACTGAGGTTGAAGTAGATAGGTGTGAGACAGCTGAATACACTGGAGAAAAATTATAAAAGTCTAGAAAGGTTCTGTATTCAAAATGATTCCCAAAGTCTGTTCTCTTTCCACTTAGCCTGAAACTACGAATTGCAGACAATGCAAATAGAGGGACATAAATGTACATTTATATGTTTTAGGTTAAAACAAAATGACCAAGGTATTTATGCATTTATTTATATTTCCTGCTATGAACTTCCATATTGATAAGTAGACCAACTGCCTATCCCAAAAGAAACAGATAAATGGGCTTCTACTGGAGGTTAATCACTAGCCAGAATATGAAGCATCCAAACTCAACTCTGAAATTCCCCTTATATATACAGGTAGGCTTTTGAAGTGGCCCGAATCTGAGTCTCAGAATTTATAGTTTCACAATTTGTGGGAAAAAATTTAAAATAAAATAAAAAAAATTTTGGCCAGGACAGCTGACATAGAAATGAACAAAAAGAGCTCAACTACTTTCTAGAATTTATGCTTTTTCTAGAAGCTCCGTGCCTAAGCTTCCCTGGGGGGGGAGACCTCTGGAGCAGGTCTAGGCTCTGATTTCTAATCTGTTAGGGATTAGTCATGTGCCAAGGACAGTTTTTGGTACAAAGTTCTTGTTCCATTTAATTTTGCTGAATGAGTAAATGTACAAATATGGAGGGCAGGGCTTCTGCAAACTTTTACTTGGATAGAGACTTTAGTTATTGGAATTTTTTTTTTCTTTTTTTGCATGGGCAGGCACTGGGAATCGAACCCGGGTCTCCGACATGGCAGGTGAGAAGTCTGCCTGCTGAGCCACCGTGGCCCGCCCTAGTTGTTGCAGTTTGTTCACTTCTTTAAAGAAATATTCTGGGAGGGGAGCATGTATTTGTTTAAAGGTTTTAAGATCAAAGTTGCCCTCCCCTACGTAGCAAAAGTTGCCTTGCATTGCACCTACCTTAGCTTTAGCTTCTACCTGAGCTCCGTCTTGTACCAGATACCGCACAACCTCAGCTTGGCCGGATCGAGCTGCCATGTGCAGTGCGGTTTCTCCTCTCTGGGGAACACGAGCCAAAGTAAGTTTACTGCAGTTCTGAAGAAGAGTGGCATATTGGATGCATTTGCATAAAACCTGTGCTGTAGGTTGTTGTTTTTTTTTAAATGAAAAATAGCCCCAAGTTCTTCCTTTTGGAAGGATAGGACAGGAGGTGCATAAGGATTTCAGTGGAACCTTATCCATGATGGCAAGGACTTGGGATAAAGCAGGGATCCCAGTGCCCAGCAACGTCGGAAGCAGTGCCCACTAATCTACAAAGTGGCCTCATGAGGGGTTGAAAAGGCAAATGCTTACAGGCTGGCCGGGCAGGAGGGGAAATGAGAGAAGCAGGACAGAAAGGGAGTGGCCCAGGGAAAGGGCGCAGCTGCTGGCTGGCACCTCAGACCGCGGCTGTCACTGCGCAGCCAATTTTTGCTTTTCAAAAGATGCAGCAGCAGCCTGCTTTTCAAAAGTGGTAATCTGGATATTTAGGTACATTTTCCAATTTTTAAGTGTTGCAAAATTGGAAGCAAAACAAAACACCGTGTGGATAATATAAAGACTCCAAACGGCAGATTCAGCTTGTCTGCTGTTGTTTCACATCCTTTGCTTTATCTGAACAGATCCGTACCCTCGTGTTTGGATGTTATTCCCAGGGGTCCTTTTCTTTGCCTCTGTATTCCCCTACCTCACCTCTTTTACACCAAATAGACTTTAATTCAAATATCTTTTTTTATAAAAACAATGAAAAGACAATTTAGACAAACATGGATAGATTGAAGTAAAAAAGAAGAGTAAAGAAATCAAATATATTCTCTCACATCAGCAATTGCCGCCTTTAAATTCTTTTCATGAATTGAGATTAGCTTTGTGGGCCATCCACCTCTGTGGAAGGACACAAGACACGTTTACATGAAACCTGTTACTGTGTTTATTGGAAAGGTCTTGAGGAAGTTGGCCAACATATTATCCAGTGTCCTCTTTATGAAGGAAAACATTTTCTCTCTGGCCTGAGTGCCAGGAAAGATTATATTTCTCTGGAGAAGCTGGTCTGTTTCTATCTCACAGCCACACTGACTCTGGCCATCAGAAGACACAGAGACTGATTAGAAGTCCACCCTTGGTGGGGAGTGTGCAGGAACTTGCCCTTTCTGTGCAGGAATGTTGCTTGTTTTATTTTTACTTCTTTAGTGTTTATGTGTCCGACTAGTGTCTCTACATTTGTGATCTGGTGGGCTAATATTATTGTGATGCCAAATTTCAAATCCTGGGAAACAATTTCTAATGCCAAACGCAGATCTAGGTGATAGGTTTCTGCTCTGATACATGCTCTGCGGTGAATCTCGTAGCTCTGACAGGGCAATGCTGAGCATAGCAACCCATCTCTGATAAGCGATGAACTCAGGGTTGCATAGGTTTGCTCTGATGTGGTCGAGCCCACGAGAAAAAATTTACTTTGAAGTTTATTGGAAATCACTTCTTTATATAAATAGTGATAGCTTCGGAACCACCTCTTCAACATGTAGCACTTCTTAATGCTCTTATCATAGAAAATGCTTCCACCCACGCCAACACTGTCTCTTTTATCGTGTAGTAAGGTACCTGTAAGGTTAACGGACACAGTCAATAAGTTCTAACAATTTGGGCAATGGGCAAGTGAATGAATCCTGCCTTAGAAGTAAAGGAAACCACAGGTGTTCTCCAACTCTGTCCTTTCAAGCAGTCACGTTAAACAGCAATTAATTGAATTCCCTGCAAACATAGGTAGATAAGAGCAACCTTTGCCAGCTTCTTCCTTACTCACAATCGGCCCTGGCCCGTTAGAAAGACACTCACCACGTTGGTGGTATTGGGGGAGGCTCCGTGGTGCATGAGCTGGGAGACGATGCTCACGTGTCCCATGAAGGCTGCCACGTGGATTGGGGTGAGGCCCGACTGCAGGAAAGAGAGGGCACAGTTAGTTTGTTGGCTCATCACAAAAAGGGTCTGTGGGCCTGTCTGTCTTCCCACCTATTTACCTACCTACCTAACTTAACATCCCCAGTTTAGTGACCAGATCAGAAGACATGAGGACATTCCCCACAGGGCAACAGATTCTACAAGGCAAGTATCTCAATCCATACGCGTCACGGCCTCAAAGCACGGTCTGGGATCATGAAAGGCCTATGTCATACCCGTTAAAGAAGACAGGAGATTATTTCATACATCTTATATAGCTCTGTGAAAGTGAGAGAGAGAGAACCCCCACCCCACCATTTAGCAGAAAGCATATTTCATTGATGCACCCATGATTGTAAAATTTAAGGAGAGTGGATACATTTTTTTGTCAATAAAGATCCAACTCTCAATCAATAATCTTGTTAAAGAATATAATTTACTTGTGCACTTCTCATATGGAATGATTCCACTTTTAATTTCTCAGAATTTAATTCACTTACAATCAATAATCTTGTTAAAGAATATATTTTACTTGCGCTTCTTTTATGAAATGATACCACTGAATTTCTCAGAATTTAATTCTTCTTACAAGTGAAGATGACTTTTGTAAAAAAAATTAATATGGCTAGAAAAAGCTAATCTGTTTTTTGAAAAAAGAGAGAGAAGGGGAACACAAATCTCAACAGAAATCTGAACAGTCAAAAAATGTCCAAAAGGAATTCAATGCAGTAAAAGTGAGGTAAAAGACAGATGGGGAAGAATTCTGGCTGTCCAGAATTCAAATAGTGAGAAGAACTGAGGAAAACATGAATTTTTGTTCTAATTTGGCACCTTTTTGTTTTTCCTATCAGCAGGGGGAGTCATTGGGTGGGACATGTGTAAGGCACAGCCCGCATCCTGGTCTGAACTGCCTTTCCCAGCACTCGGGAGCACAGGGCCAGTGCCCTACAGCTCTGCACACTAAGTCAAACATCAGTCAAGAGTCCACTATTATTTCAGAGCCTATTCTGGTCTTTCCAAAGGATTCCCTTGCACTGAGAATAAATTTACAGTTTATAACTGAAATAACAAGGTTTTAGGTTGGATAAAACAGCCAACCAGTATCAGTATTATTTCAATCATTCAGTATTTTTAAAAATCATAAGGATTACAAATCAAGGCAAATGTTTCCTTTGTAGATAAGAATCTGAAGCACACCAACAATCACTGGGCCAGACCTTAATCTACACATTTGCTTCAAATCCCTACAGTCTTTACTCATGCATTCAACAAACGTTTACTGAATGATCTATCATGGGCCAAGGGTGTGGAACTGCAAAGACCAGTAAGACTCGGCCTTGCCTGCAAGGGACCTGCAGTTGCTGGAGGCAGGGGGCACTGGCCGGGCCCTAAGTAGGACACAAGTGCTTTGACAGGAATGTGCACAGGACATGATGACGGTCCCTGGCAGGAGCATCTAATCCAGGCCAGGAAGTGTGGGGAGGTTTCTGGAGAAGGCGGCCCCCGAGCTGGTCCTGAAGGACAGGTAGGAATTGACAGGCAAAGGGGGTATAGCTGGGGAGCATGACACATGGTGGGTGCAGAGACATGGAGGCGACAATGGATGTTCACTCTAGGGAGGTGCAATAAAGGACTAGACTCCACTAAGCCTAGAGTGCGGGGGTCAGCAGTGGGGTGGGGTGGGGTGGGGGAGATGAGTCTGGAGGGGCAGATGGGGGCCAGGCCTGGTGTGCTAGGTTGACGGTCCAGACCCTGAATCTGAGAGATCATTTCCCTGAGTTCTGGATTTGTTCGTATAAAAGAAACCTATTTTCAGGCTTTTACGAACTCCAGCAACCTCTGCGTTTCATTAATTCTGAGTCTTTATACAGAATTATATTATATATACAGAATTCTCACTTCACAAAAACACAGAGGTTGCACTGAGCATAGTTAGTTCCTCAACTTTGGCACTTTTGACATTCTGAGCCAGTTAATTCTTTGTTGTAAGGAGCTGTCCAGCGCACTTTTGTTCGGTAGCATCCCTGGCCTCTATCCTCTAGATGCCAGTAGCGCCATCCAGTTGTGACAACCCAAAATACCTCCAGACATTGCCTAAGTCCTCCTGGGTGTGTGCGTGAGGGGTGGGTGACAAAATCACCCCCAGCTAAGGGCCACTGTATTATAAGATTTCACAGAAATTATGCTTTCGATGGTGGCTCCATTCACCTTTGAGCGGAAAGCCTGAGTTTTTGGTTCACACGTCTAGTCATGGTGAGAGGTCTGTAGTCACCCACCCACACTCCTGTCTGCTCCCCCTGAGGATTGTCAGCCCCGTCAGTGAAGGCTCAGAAAGTAGCCTGGCAATTGCAGGCAGAGCAAAACCAGCTGGTCTTAGGAATGGCACCGGGACCTTGGCCGCGGAGGCTGGACCCTCAGCACCCTTGAGAACCACAGAACCTGCTGCTCTCACCTCGGTTACGGCCTGGATGGATGCACCGTGTTTCAGGAGCAGTTCCATCACTTTGATTCGATTCTTCTTACAGGCAATGTGAAGAGGGGTAAAGCCATTCTGCAAAGGATGGATACACATATCTGAAGACAGAATATATTTCACAGAAATCCAGTTCCAGTGTGAGTGGTAAGACATCGTGGCTAATATTTTGTGCTGTAAAGACTTGGAAATGATCTGCAATGGCCAGGCATTAAACAGATCACAGATTCTTTTACAGGAGCAGAAGTAGTCTAGGGAGCCCCCCAGGTGCAATGGTAATTAAAGTGGGTTTTCATCACAATCTCCCGGAAGCTAAGGCAAATGGTTATTCATTTCCTTAGATTATTTTATTTTGGGATTCAACCTTCCAAATTATAGGTTCCTCCTCTTTCTCATTTCAAACCAGAATAAAAACAGCTGGGATCAAACATCCTTCCTCATAGCCAAAACTTCATTAATGCCTGCTCTGACATCTCTGCTGTATTTTGTGGGTAGCTAGAAGATCAGCTCTAGAATGTCTTAATTTCTTCTCATTTAAAAATTTTCCCAGCTATAAGATTCAAGGAGATTCTTATTTCAAGGAAGCAGAAAGCTAAACAGCCTAGTAGTATTTTGATCATTTGGTTTAATATTTATTTAATAATAGAAGAACCTGCTTTTAAACAAAACGCCCATCGAATTGTGCTACCTAATAATTAAGACTGTGCTGTGTATTTCAGCCACCCACAGTAAATTATAAAGTGCCAGGGTCCACTACAAAAGCTCAGGTCAGGTTCCCGAGACCATTTACCTGGCCATAGTCCACCCCAGTATGACTAGTTACAATCAGCAAATGTTGTAAAATCTTCAGAGTCAGAGGAAAAAGAGAGAGAGCGCCACGCCCTGTTTTAAGACTTTTTTTTTTCTTGGATGGAAAAAATCAGTCATGGCTGCTCATTTCTTTTCCTCCCTTTTCAGAATTCAGATACATCTGCTATACTGGGCAGATCAACAGCTGTTGGGAATGCTGTGCTGCTAAAAACTTCCAGAACTACAATAGCAGTGGATTTGCCTGGCTTAAGGAGAGTTCCTCTTTCCCCTTTCTTTCCCGCTCATTCTAAGTTTTGGGGCCTGGAAAGCACCAGAGGCTCTGTGTATTCAAACAGGCAAACAGGCAGGGCCCCAGCCTACCAGGGCCCAGCACATGACACCTTTCCCTCAAAATGGCTAGGGAACTCCCACATTCTCCCTAAAATTTTGTGACTTCTATTTTCCTAAACATGAGTGATGAATACTTATTCTGAGCTAAATTTAAACAACTTCTTAAGTTAGGGTCATTTATTTTTCCAGAGATGAAGACTCTGGAATCAAATAAAAAACAAATAAACAACTCTCCCCAAGTCTTCCTCCTCGCCTCATAAAACCCTCCTGTCCACAAGCATGATGATTCCTTTCTGTTCCCACTGTGGGATGGATTTCTCTTTCCTCTACTCTCTTTCCATGCATCCTTTTTTTATAGCTACCTCTGTAGAAAATCAGAAATTCCCTTCTGCATGTCTCACAGTTTTGGTGTTTTCTAAATTAGTCTGTCATTTACCGCGAGGCATACAAAATGCATATGGAGACCCTGCCCAGGGAATGGAATGTCCACAAAGCAGAACAAATCACTAAGATTTCACTGTGGTCAGACAAGTGGCAGGCTTTGCAGCAAGCAGGCATCTGCCTTCTCTTCCTCTTCACTCACTTTCTATCTTCCATGATGATTTCCATCTCTGTCATACATTTTTATTGAGTAAAACTCTGCTACTAATTACAGAGGTGCAGTTTAAAGCAGTTAACATTGCTACTAATTTTGCAGAATCATAATCCATAGTAGAATCCTAACCATATAGTCCAAACCTGACTCACATCTATTTAAATGCAGGGAATGATTTTCTGCAACAGGATGTGAAAGGGTAGTTGGGACTGAGTCATGGAGGTGGTTGAGTAGCCATCAAGAGTTGGTAAGCAGTAGGAAATGTCAAATTAATTTTGATGGTGAGGAAAACTACAACAAATTGATGGGCTACTATTACTGATTAGATGTATCAATATTTCCTTGTTCTTTCAAGTCCTAAAGTAAGATAAAAAATTTTTATTTGATAGCTTTATATGGAAAAAATAGTATTCCTAGAAGTTCTTATTGTACTTCAAGAAGTTTTTAAAAAACAATCTGTTGTGAAATGGCTATTGGCATGAGTTTACTGCTGAGAAAACCAAAGTTTTCTGGGGGAGATTTTTTAGGTTAAAACAGCAAATTGTTTGAGGAGTAAAACTAGGAACTAGACCCTAATTTTGATTTGTTTCAATAGGAAAAAGAAGATGACAGGCAATATTTCTTTCACTTAATATTTTATATTAATTAACAAAATATAAAATTTCAGCTCACAAAATGTTAGATTTCATGTTTAAAATAGAGTTTTTGATTATTTTGCCTCATGCTTTTTAGAAAAAACTTTAATCCACAGAATTATAACTTTACCCATAATAAGATAAAGTTACTGTGTTAGTTAGATTCAGTTGTCAACTTGGCCAGGTGAGCACACCTAGTCTTGTTGCTGCGGACATAAGCCAATGGTATGTGAACCTCATTTGTTGCTAATTACATCTGCAGTCGGCTAGGAGGCGTGTCTGCTGCAATGGGTGACGTTTGACTTAATTGGCTGGTGCTTAAATGAGAGAACGCAATGTAGCACAGCCTAAGCAGCTCGGCATTCCTCATCTCAGCACTTGCAGCTAGCTCAGCCCAGGCCTTTGGAGATGGAGAAAGAAGTCACCCCGGGGAAAGTTGTTGGCACCCAAGGCCCTGAAGAGAAGACCAGCAGAGACCATCCTGTGCCTTCCATGTAAGAAAGAGCCTCAGTGGAAAGTTAGCTGCCTTTCCTCTGAAGAACCAACAAAAATAAATCCCCTTTTATTAAAAGCCAATCCGTCTCTGGTGTGTTGCATTCCGGCAGCCAGCAAACTAGAACAGTTACAAACAACCCAAGTAAAAAATGGGCAAAAGACATGAATAGACGTTTTTCCGAAGAGGAAATACAGATGGCTAAAAAGCATGTGAAGAAGTGCTCAACTTCACTAGCTCTTAGGGAAAAGCAAATCAAAAGCACAATGAGACGTGATCTCAGACCTACTAGAATCACACCTACTAGAATGGCTGTGACTAAACAAACAGGTAACTGGAAGTGTTGGAGAGGATGCGGAGAATTTGGAACACCAAGTCACTGTTGGTAGGAATGTAGGATGGTACAGGGATGTGGAGGACGGTTTGGCAGTTCCTCAGGAAGCTAAGTCTAGAACTGCCATATGACTTTCCTGCCTCATAAAACCCTCCTGTCCACTAACCGAGACCATTTACCTGGCCATGGTCCCCCCAGTTCTGGGGATGTTCCCAGAAAATCGGAAAGCAGGGACACGAACAGACATGTGCCCACGGTGTTCATAGCAGCATTATTTATAATTTCCAACAGATGGAAACAACCCAAGTGACCATCAACACATGAATGTATAAACCAAATGTGGGATGTACATACGATGGAATATTATTCAGCAGTAAGAAAGAATGAAGTCCTAAAGCACACGGCAACATGGATGAACTCTGAGGACATTGTGTTAAGTGAAGTAAGTCAGACAGAAAAGGACAAATATTGTATGATCTCACTGATATGAGCTAATTATCATATGTGAACTCATAGACATAAAATATAGAATATAGGCTCCCTATAGAATGAGCCTAAAGAATGGGGAGTGATTACTTAATACGTGTAGAATGTTAAACTAGGGTGAACTTAAACATTTGGAAATGGACAGATGTGATGGTAGCAGGATATTGTGAGGGTAGTTTACAGAGCTGAATGGTGTGTGAGTGTGCTGGAAAGGGCAGGTTTAGAGTCATGTATGTCACTAGAAGTCAAGTTAGAGTTTAACACATGGGACTTTACAGGGCAGTGAATCTTACGGACGACATCCAAGATTAACTGTACAAGTATAAAAAAAGCTCATTCACGAACTAGAAAAAATGTATGACACTATTATAAGGAGCTAATAATAGAGAGGTAGATGGGAAAACTGTGCCTATTGCAAACCATGGACTATCGTTCACAGGAATATCTTAATACTCTTTGCAGTAACAAACGTACTACACCAATACCATGGGTCAGTAATGGAGGTGAAAAGGGGCATGGGAGGATTTGGCTTTTATTTTTCATTTTTTTCTCTTCTGGAGTAATGAAAATGTTCTAAAATTGATGATGGGGTTGTACGTACAATTATGTGATGCTACTATGAACCAGTGATTGCCTATTTCAGATGGTTTGTATGGTGGAAGAATATATCTCAATAAAACTGGAAAAAAAAAATGATAACAGTTGCCCAGCTCAGTCTTCTTCATTATTGCACAGTCTTTGAGTTTCACTTCTTGTAAGAGAATCACCTGTATGACCATTACGAGGTTAATGGTCAGTTTAATCAGCCTCACTGACCTCAGTAAGAGACGGTTTCACAGAGCTCCGAGAAGGATATTTGAAAAAATCGGCAGGAAGTATAGTTATTTAACTAGCATCTTCTATTTTTACCTATCCGAGAGCAATCCCCGCAGGGGCACAGGGAACACGTGATCAATGAGACACCTAGCTGGGCTCCTCGGCTGAGCCACTCACCAGAGCCTTGGCGTTGGGGTTCGCTTTCTTGTCCAGGAGAACCTTGGCGACTTTGTAGTGGCCGCAGTGGGCAGCCACGTGCAGGGCGGTCAGATAGTCATTGGTGACGTCATCCACAGGCACGTTATGCTGGAGGAGAAGCTGGACGCAGTTTAGGTGATCCCCTTGCGTGGCCATGTGCAATGGAGACAGCCCGTTCTGGAACACATAAGGAAGTCAGCGCTCATCACCTCAGCTTTTAGAACTCACATCTGTCAAACCCAAAGTGCAAATAGGAACAGATGAAAACCCTAGCCTTATGGTAGAGAAATACCTTCTATTTTCAAAAGGTTTTGACAAGTCTTTTGAACTGAAACTACTTTTAAAACTGGTCCTCCCACTTCTTATATTAATGAATAGCAGATTGTCAAGGACCATTTCCTTCCCTGATGTAAAAATAGTGTAAGTTGAACTAAGAATCATTATTTGATAGAATTCTTAATATTTAAGCATGAAAAGGATAAAACTAAAGGCAATAAGAGATTGTGTTCATTAGATGAACATTTACCTGTCCTTAAAAGTTACTAATACTTGATATTGAATACTATATTGATTCAATTTTTGAAAGTTCTGAATATAGCACTTTTCATCTGACAGCAAATGCAGAAACCGTTTCACTTTTCCATTAATCTGGTGCCCCCATGTGCCTGTGAGGGGAAAGGCAAGGCAAACAATTCATTGCTTCTATTTGTTTAAATCAATAGGATTCAATGACACAGATAATCGTGTGCAGTAAGAAGGAATCTAAATCTCATTTAAAGAGCTGAGAGAAGAAATGTACATGGTTAAAGGTAAATAAAACCTTTAAAAAGGCTAGAATGACATTTAGCATTCAAAACATTTCCTAGTGATGGGGGCAAAAACAAGGTATTAAGGTGTCAGTTTTTTCAAACAAGCTTCCTATAAATATGGAGGCAAAAGGGGGGAAAGTCCTAGAGAGTTCAATTATCAAGACAGTCTCTACTATTATAACATAATTTGACATGTTTTGGAAAAAAAAATTGATAGCAAATTCTGTTTTCAAAAGAGTTGTCATCAATGAACTTTGAAAATAATCATATATTAAATATACACTAGTGAAACCAGTGTTTCTAAATCTCTGGAAAGTTTATTTCTTTCTAATTTATCTATGAACAGCATAAAAGAGGAATCCAAGGTTAACAAAAGAGACCTTTTTTCTTTGCCACATAAATGGCATTATTCACTCACTGCCATAATATTTCTATTTTTGTTCACCGAAAGTAAGAGGTTCATGGTTATAATTTCCTCCACATTGCCCAACAGAAAGACTGACATAGAAGGAATTTAATAAGTATTCATGCAAATTTAAAGACTTCATACATTGTCAATCAGGCTATTTCTGTCTAAAAAATTCTCCAACATTTTGGACCAAAGTAGAAAATAAGGTGCCACCAAGGGCGGGAATGATTCCCATCTGAGATACTGCTACCCAGGGGCATACCCACGGCTTTATTTCCTGCCAAAACATTCTTTTGCTATATGTTTTGCTACAGCCTTAGAGGAAAACATGAAGTAAACAAAGAAACAAAATCTGAAGGAACAAATGACTCAGGGGAGACTAGAAATGGGAGACAGCATTGATAATAGAAGGAAATTCTCTAATGATACACAAAATAATGTTGCATGAGTGAGAAAACTAGATGTCACTGGGGAAGTCCAAATCGTTGTCTTTACAGATGGCCCCTTCGTTAAGTTGTGTGATGGGCTTTCTTGGCTCAGTAAGAGTTTTCTTTGAGCAAGAAAAGCTCCAATGTGTAACATTTGCAAATTTCCCTGCTGTTAATACTCCCACGAGGAGCAATCTCAAGCTAGCAATGTGAGCTTACTCAATGTGGAACTGAGGAGAGATGTATACATTTGGCCCCTAAGCCAGCACAATCTGGCTCCAGCACATTACAGGGTATAAGAAATAAAGGCCAGCTTATTTATCCCTCAAACCCCCATAAGGCAGGAGATGTGGGGGCACTGATAACTTGGAAGACAAAATGAAGCATGGGGTTGAAAGCAGGATTGGTCAGAAGCCAATCTATGGAGCTGTCAGGAACAGACATTTGAGAAACACCTCCAAAGTGAAAGGCAGAGCCAAAGCAGACTATGGGAAAAGAGGAAATTGAGGAATAAATTATAACAAAGGTTATTTTAAATAGTTTCAGAAAGGTAATAAAAGATAGTTCATCCATAAAAGAAGAACAAAAGTGCTTTAAGAAAAGAAGCTATCAGAGAATGAGAAAATGTGCTTGAAAATGAAAAGCATAGAAGAGAAAAATCAAGGGAATCTTCTGGAAAAAGATTAGATAAGGAGGGGATCAAGGAAGAAGAAAACATGAGATGACCTGAGATAGACCCATAAAAATACAGTATCTAATTAAAATACAGGGCTTCAAAAAATGAGGGGAAATTAATTATCCAAGAAATAATATGGACACTTGAAGATAACAGAATGCTCAGCTAATGAAAGGAAAAAAGACTCCACCACCTCACATCAATCTTAAATATTAGAATCCCAGGGATGACAGATGATCAATGAGATTACAGCAGGAGATCATAGAAAAGGAGCTGATCGTCAGAGTGGAATGGAGACTTCTCATTAGCAACACAATTGCTGAAGACAGTGCAGCAACCTTTGTGACCTGAAGGCAAAATTATTTTCAACATAGAAATCTTCGTCTAGCCAAGCTATCAAACAACTATGAGGGCAGAATAACAATTTTATCAGAAATGTTAAGAGCTCATGCCTCTGTTCTCAGGAAGCTCCCAGCAAATGTAAGCTAAGAAAGAGAAACATATAGGACTTATATTTAGGATTCTAGAAATAGTGGAGCCATAAAGAAGAGTGGCAAAGGCAAGTGTGCAGAAGACAATGTCTGCCATATTGCGAGAGCACTAGTCTAGACAGGACCAGGAGAATGGAAAGCTGTAGGAGGGAGGGAGGGAAGGAGAATTGGAAAGAACTGATAGAATATTTAAAAGTGTGTGTGAAAGTTGGAGAAAATTATTAATCGGCAGGTTTATTGGAACATTTGGAAAAGGTTAGTAACAGGCCCATTTAAAACTTAACAAAGGAAAAAAATTGAGCTAGTTTCTAATGCCCTGTAACACAAACATTTATATAGAAAGGAAATGTTATCACAGCACAGAATTGGCTCAGCAGCGAACAATATTTTTACAATATTTTAAAACTGATTACTGATTTAAACATTTCTGATATAGTTTAATTAAGATGGTGCATGGGGAAAAAAGTGGAGGTGGAGACAGAGCAAAATGTCACCTATATAAAAGGAACCAGAGGAGAATATTCAAGGATCAGATACAACCGGTAAATTATGAAATAGAAAAAAGCAAATAAAAATTAGAATAGTAGTGAATACACGATCACAGTGCTAAAATGGTTGAAAACTGTAACTTTAAGGAACAGAGTCAGGAGGGTTAGGGAGGGGAGAGACAAGGTATGGTTCCCTCGTTATAAGTCCTTTAGTTCTGTTTGGTTTTTAACTATGCCCGTACTGCTTTGATAAAATAAAAATTAATTTTAAAGGGGACAATGGGAATTAATTGGAAGAGTTTTAAGCCAGATGTTTTATAGGCCACACTGACTACAAAGTGGAAATGGGATTGTGAAGGAGCAAGTAGGGAAGAAGTGGAGCCAGAAAGGAAGCAATCACAATGGTTTGGGGAGAGAGAGAGAGAGGTGAGTGCTGGCAGCACAGCAATGGAGGTGAAGAGAAGATGGAGGGTGAAAGGAAAAAGAACACAGAGAATGGTTAAGCTGAGAAACACTTAAAAATCTGTCCTCCGATACAATGAAAACTTGTGGAACACAAGGGAAATGGCTGGATGAAACTGCAGGATAACTCAAATGGTGCACCAGCTATAAACCCTGCATTTCAAATGAGTGACGGAATTATTCAGACCACTCTAATACTGTCTAATCTTCCCTGGGGCTCTGAGGGAAACACTGACTGAGCGCAAATAGGAGTAATATGTGCTTTCATTGTTTTGATAATGTTTAGAAATTAAGGCTATTTATAAAGGTCAATATAGCTTCCACATATTACTGCTTTAATAAAAACAGTAATGACTAGTAAATAACTCATATGACCCCAGATTTATTCCCCCATCTTCTCTTTTTCAAACCATGTTAGATGATTTTACCTTTGAAAATCAAAAAGTATTAATAAAACATGGATTTTTTTTTAAGGCACTCATGATGTGTTCCTTTCAGATATGTCAAAATTCTCAAAACCCCAATGAAGGTTCAATTTTCCAGAATTTCCAGTCTTTTTCAGCAAAATGATATCCTTATCCAATTTAATAGTCTGAAAACTATCAAGGAATAAACTGCGGGACTGAAGAAAGAGAGCCAGTACGCAAACCTTAGAAAAATTCTAGACCTTTTGTTTGTTCTTTTCCCAACAAGCCACAGTTTCTGTGTTGTGAAAATTTCAGAGTAAGATCAGGCAGTAAATGTCCCTAAAGCCAAACCAAACCAATGGCGACAACAACACACGCACACAACTTCGCGGTATGGGGCGCTCCACTTAAAGGCTTCACAACCCCAACTTACCTGGAGGGTCTCCAAAATTTGGGGAACATAGCTCCTCTAATTGCTTAATTGAAACTACGGCATTTTCTACCTGACTCTGCCAGGACTGGGTTAAATACTAGTAAAGCAAAGATATCTAATGTCCAAAAATCTGAGAAGAAATTACCTTGGTTTTAGAAAGGACGGGGGCAGCTCGATCAAGCAGCATCTCTACCACCTGCTCGTGGCCACTCCTTGCCCCACAGTGCAGGGGCGTCAGGCCATCCTGTGGAACAAAATCAGTGTTTTCAGTTATATCCCACGCATGATAAGTTCCACAGCACAGCATACTTCTTCAATATTCACCTGGCATCCAACATCACGTAGACCAGTGAGCTTCAAATAGTTGTTCACATAGCTCGTAAAATAATTTTGAAAAATTATACATCTCTTTCCACAGTTTTAAATTGAGAATCAAATTCTTTCATGTCAAAGCTGTTATAAAGCATTTAATTTTCCCCATATTAGGATACTGACATTTAAAAATAAAATTGTCTACCACTCTTTTGACTATACCCAATGGAATCTAAACCCTTTATTAATTTGATACCTGCCAATCTAAAACCACATAAATAAACTTATTATTATTATTATTCTTTTGCATGGGCAGGCACCGGAAATCGAATCCAGGTCTCCAGCACAGTGAGAACTCTGCCGCTGAGCCACCATTGCCCGCCCGAGATAAACTTTTAAATAGGAATTTTTAATAGGAATTTCCATTGTTCCATTTTCTCCATGCATTTCTATTTCTATCCTTTTCTCTACATAATTGCACCATAATGTAATGTAATTTCATGCTTAAGTGTTTTTATTGATTACCATATTATATACGTTCAATTTTAAGAACGGTCTAAAGATTTCCTGTGAACATATGCCTCTAAGCATCCAAAATACATCTTCTGCTAGGAATTATCGTAATTACTGGGACACAATTGATCAAAAAGTAAAAACATATTACAAATTTTGTGATTTTAAACAAGAGTAACAATTTATTAAAAATTCATCTCTTAATAGGATGTATGTTTTCTCACAACTACTTCATTTTTTCTACTAAAGAATACTAGTTATTGCTAGACTAAGTCAGGGTTTAGTATCAATACTATTACTAATATTTGTTTTTATAGATATAAGTGCTGAGAAGTGGACAGACTTCTGTTATAGCAGTGTCTCTAATTCTCTGAAATCCTTCTGAGTTGCACACCATAATTATTTAATACATTTTTGTCAGAAATTCTTTTCAATGATTCATCATTGGAAAGTTATATTAAGTCCCTCATTTTTGTTGAAAGCAATGGACTGAAAACCATCTCATACACAAAGGGATTTGTTAATGAATTATTAGAGTCATGCAGTTCTCAGTAGGGACTATTGTGAGTTCTTCCTTTAGCCCCCTTCTCCTCAACTGCTTCCCATAGGCTGTCATACCCTGAGGCCTTGTAGTTAATCAGGTTGGGTCTTTCCTTAGTACCTGGGGAGAAGGGCATTAAAGGACAAAGGGACAGAGAATCAGCAGAACCCCTTAACTGTCTCCCGTTCCAAAAAGACAACACCTGGAAGTTGAGAAGGTAGAAATTTATTCACTGAAGCTATCTAAGTGGCTCCAAACCCTTACAAGAATTTTTCACACATCCCGAGGCTTATACATGTTCCGACTTCAATACTGCTGTGATTTAATCCCTTCCCTAAGGATGATAACATCTAAAAAATACATGAGAACTTGATTCGATGTTTCCAAATACTGTGAACACCCTGTGTGAGGAAATCCTGAAAGTAAACCTAATCATTCTAACATAAAGCAATAAAGAATGACTCTATTTCTAAATGACAGCCAACCCTCAGTAGTATTAAAATTCTTTAAAAGACAAAATTTGAATTGCAAACAATACATGAGCTGATGTGAATATTGTTTAACCATGTTTAAATATTCTCTTTTATACTGATTTAAACCATTTGCTTTTATAAACCAAAGTAAAGCAATAACAGCCTTTCAAGTAGAAAGAGTATTTTGCTAATAAAACAAAATCTGTCAATAAATAAAAAAACACCATCAAGTCCAAATATCTTCCCAGTAATGTGAAACCTGAGAAAACCTGAAGGAGGAACAATACAATAATCACATTTACATTCCACCACCAAGAAAACATTTCACACAGACCCAGTAGTATAGCAATCATTTTTTTGTGGACTAAAAGGTCAAAATTGTTTCTTTCATTTTAATTTTTTTTCCATTTTCTTTTAAATAGACTCTAAGGAAGTAAGAGGTGATACAATATGCTTATATAGAAGAATAATTCTTTTGCCCAACTCATTTATCCTGGAAAAGCATCTTCCTCAAAGCACAATGTTAACATACTGCTTGCAAACTGCTTGGCTATCTAAGAGCAAAATCTTTCAACCATCACCTCTTAAATCCTTTGAAGCATACCATTCCTTCTTATAGACATACATTTTTGCTATCACTTTACAAAAGTGTTCATTATGGAAAATTTCAAACACTTTTCAGATGAAAGTAGACCAAATAGGATACTGAAACCCTATGTACCTAGTGCCCAGCATCCACAGTTAATCACTCAGGGCCAATCTTGATTCCTCTATATCCAGACCTTTTCTACTTTCTTGTATATATTGAAGCAAATCCAAGACGTTATATCATTATATCCTCGCAATTTCCCCTATGAAGAAGGTATAATCTTCATTTTATAAATGAAGACTCTCAGGTTCAAAGAGGTGAAATTATTCATCCACAGCTGCACAGGCTAAATTCCCAACTATGCCAGAGCTAGCCTCGGGAGGAGTTAGGAAGACAAAGCCCCAGGCTCAAATTTTCAGCTCTCCTTAGCCTTCAACTTTCTGGAGCCACCACCTCTGGTCGCTGGTTGCTTCTTTATAAAAAACCCAGGGAATCTAAAGACTCCATAAGGAGGGACGGCTTTGGCTTCATTAGTGGAAGGGCTGCGCAGTGCGATCGTTCCAGCCACTGCCCCTTCAATCACCTTCCTTCAATGATTGCCAGATCCTGAAGGTAAAACTCATTAGTTCAAGCTGAACTGCAAAGAGCTACCGGAAGCAGAGCGCTTTCAACTGTAGTTTAACTTGCAGCATTTTTTTTCCACACTGATTTAAGGTGACTGAGCCCTCTGGATCTTCTACAGATTTGTTCTGTCACTTTGCAAAGGTGTACAGCACTCTCGGCAGGAGAGCCTCCTCAGTGGGAAGCTGTACAAGATGTCACGAGGGCTCAGCGGTACAGGCTGTGCCGGCCCAGCTGCTGGGACGTTTACAGGTCAGTGGAAGACTAGTGTCCAAAGGTAATGTAAGATCTTTAATTAGCATCACAGGCTTTACAAGTCATGAAGGCAGAGACAAGACCAGCTGATCCACAGTGAGACTGAAAAGTACCTGCCATTTAGTGATTCACACTTAGTGCAGTTAAAAAAAAAGGGGGGGGGGGAAGTAGCAGGCACTGACTTGACTTAATGTCTTTCATTTTTTTTTAAAGCAAATTAAAATTTCAAACTAATTTCTTTGGCTGTGAAACCACTGAAGCAAGAATGACTTATTATTCACTTTCTCAAAGCACAGCTTTGGTTATGATACTCTTCTGTTCAAAAAGATCTTCAGTAATTGTCATTTGCAACTTGGTCAAGTCTAAATTCCTCAGGTTAGCATTCAAAGCCTTCTATAATCAGTCCCTGCTACCTGGTTTAACGTGATGTTCCCCTACTACCCTCATTCCTACTCCGACTGTCCTTCTCTTTGTAGCACTTGGTAAAAGCCTCTCATTTATTTGCTTCTGTCCTTCCCAAGCTCTTTCATGTAACTGAGGAGTCTGATTCCACTTTCTCCAACCTCCAAATATTTTCTGTCTTAAGGTACAACCCTTCTTTGAAACTTTTTCCAAAATTAGATGTATTTTTTCTACCTTCAAAACTCCTGTCTTATCTTACTTGTATTTCTCCAGGGAACATATTACTCTTTAACTGTTTTGTTTTGTTTTGTTTTAGTTATTTGTGAACATATATTATCATTTCAATTAGTTTATCTCTGAGGACACGGTCTCTAGTTTAAGTCATATTTTTTAATTTCTCAGAGTGGGTAACTCAGTATCACGTCCATGAAAGTTACTTAATAAAAAAACTATTGGGTAGGGCGGCTGCCGTGGCTCAGCAGGCAAGGCTCCGACCTGCGGTGCTGGAGGTCTGGAGTTTGATCCCTGGTGCCTCCTGCCCATATGCAAATTTAGAAAAAACAAAAACAAAAACAAAAAACTATTGGGTAAATGAATGGGATGAGTGGATGGTTGAGTTTCCTGGCTAGTCTTTTAAAAATGTTTTGTAGTCAAAGATTTCTTCCCTTGTTACTCTTCATATTTAAGAGTCGACTCATTTTTGTATGTCAGAAGTGCTATAGACATCTTATCTTTCCAGAAAAATAAAATTCTCAATAGAATAAGTGACTTGTAAATTGTGATTACATTTAAAAACATGACTTAGTCTTCTTTGCCCTCAGAATCAGATCAATATAAGGCTTACCTTTTTCCCATGAAAGTACTCTAAGCTTAAAAAAAGGACTACTGTTAATATTGTGCTTTACAACATAGCAGTGGAACAGGTGTGTTCCTTTCCCTAAAATTAGAGCAATGCTTTGTTCAAGACAAAATAAGGATTTGCACTTGCTCCCATCCCCTAGACATTTATAATTAACGTACAGCGTCACTTAGAATGGACCAAAAAGCAGTTCTTCAACTTGCCATAGTTACATTATGTGAAGGCAAGGAAATTGCACAGGTTAGTAATTTCCCCCCCCCAATTCCCCTGATTTTTAAAGCACTAACCTAATGAATAAGCATTCCCTGGGGCAGAATTCTGAAGCCACACAAACTGGCTAATGCAGACTTCATATTTCATCGCAATGACAGTAATCTTATTAGTAAAGGGGGAAGCACACCTCACTGGCTGGACAAAATGCTTGCCTTTGTTAGACTAAAAGTAAAAACTTGCATAAATGAAGGTCAAAAAGACTTACAGACCTGTTTTTTTTCTGCAAAGCATGAAGCAGAATATTTTTTTTTTTTTAATTTGCATATGGGCAGGAGGCACCAGGGATCGAACTCCAGACCTCCAGCATGGCAGGTCGGAGCTCTGCCTGCTGAGCCACGGCAGCCGCCCATGAAGCAGAATATTAAGTCGTCACACCTAGACATACTCAACCCAGAATATATCCTTAATAGGTTGAATTTGCACAAAGTCAATACTGAAGGGACACAAATTCATGACTTGGGAAATATTTTCAAGAATGTCTATTCTTGAAATCTTTTCTTCCTCCTAAGCTTATTGCTCATTAGAGAGAAAACGTCAGACAGAGAGAACTCTATGGATATGCTTTTCTCATATTGTGGATGTAAAACAGGATAAAACATTTCATTGAAAACTGAAGACTAAGACAGAAACTGTGAATCGTGCTCAGGAGAGGAGGGTTATAACGCTAGCCAAAGATAAAGTAGTGGGCATAAGTTATAGTCTGAGGGTAAAGCTATTCTCATATCTGTATTTTCACTAAAATTCAGAGTGTATCCTCATTTTGTAGATATTAGGTAGTTATAGATTTTGCCTAAGAGGAAGTGAAGAACATTTTTTTGAGTGTCCATTGTGTTTTAGGCTCTTTATATTTGCTGTTTTCTTTGATCGTCACAGCTGCATGAAAAAGGCATTGGTAGAATTACTTAGAGATGAGGAAGCTACTCCAAGGAATGACCGCACCGACCCAAGATCACACGGCAAGTAAGCGCTTGAAATTAGAATCTACATTCAGGCTTGCCTCTGCCTGAAGAAAGGGATTTTTCTATTAAAATAAGGAGTCTAATATCCTTTTAAAACCAAGAGTTCATTTTTGCTGTTCATTTATAGGAGGGAGCATTATCTTTTTAAATTCCCTTTCTTGTTCATCTGCCATAAATGCTATACATTTAAAAGTAGCGCAAAACAAATTCAATGCTTCTTCTGCTCTCTTTGCTTAGAAAACTACAATCTTCACTGTGGAAGCCTAGAATACATCCTGATGCTGTTTGTTTTGTATTTGTTGACTCTGTACTTCATGCCTTTTTGGCCCTTCTTTCTTGTCCTTTTTGGATTATTTAGTATTCTAATTCATACGAAATTATCAATTTATCATTGGTTGTCTCTTCTGATTTTTTGTTTGTTTTATTTATTTTTTCTTCTTCTGATATTTTACTTAAATCTCTCTCTTTTTTTTTTAGTGGTTGCCCTAGGATTACAATATATACTCTTATTATTACAGTCTACCTTAAATTAATATCACTTCATGTACAACATAAATTCCTTGCAAAACCATAGTTCTATTTATACAATTATTCTCATCTTTTATGCTTTCACTATTATATATTTTATAATATTATTTATTTTACTTCTCTTTTTTTTAGACTTCATGTTTGATATTTTTGTTAAATAGTCAATTGACTTCAAGAATGTAAGAAAAGAAAAAATAGTCTTTATATATTTATTCACATATTTAGAGCTTTTCATTCCTTCATGTAGATCTCAATTTCCATCTCATATTATTTCTCTTCAGACTGAAGAACTTCCTTAAGTATTTCTTTTAGTGGGCCCAGTGCTGCCAAGATATCTCAGCTTTTCTTTACCTGAAAATATCTTCATTTTGTTTTTATTTTTGAAATATATTTTTACTGGGACCTGAACATGCCTTTTTTGGGGGGTATGGTTCACTTCCAACTTCTCTTTGAGAGAGATTATTTTATGACTATGAGATATTTAATCTTTTTTTGAGGATCTATTTTTAACCATGGCAAATCACACTTCTGAAAATATAATGAAAAACAAAAGTCAATACCAATGTTTCTTTTTTCTTTAGAATATAATCTGAGATATGTAACATGTTTCATAACTGGGAAAGAGTAGTTTAAAATCATAGGACATCCAAATGTCCCCTGACACCTTCCCGGAAGAGTAAGAATTTAAAAACTAGTGGACTGGAAGTACTCAGAAAATCCTTTATCTACATGTGCACAAGTACCTCTTCATTTTTATAAAGAAATTGGACAGGAATTGGATGACACTGACTTCATGGAGAAAAATTACGTTACCACTGGACCAGTATAAAGTTAAGCAAATCAATTCCTCTTGTTAAATCTAACATTAAGGAGTGTATCTTATTTCTTCATATTCAGCGAAAATGCTTACTAAGCATTGAGAATGTGCCAGCAAGTGTGCTGAATGCTAGAGGTACTCAGACGAATATGTATATTAATATGTATCAATATACCAATAGTGCAGTAATGGGGTCCTATAAGGATATGCGCAGTACACCTTGCTAGAAAGGTTGGAAGTTAGAGCAGCACTCTGCGAATCAAAGTATTGCTATCACTGGCCCTATCTGCAACTCCTGAACACTAAACTCTGAACACTAAATATAAACACAGCTAAATTTATTGAATGGGGACGAGTCAGTGAAAAGAGTCAGAGAACTCAGAAGATGCTGCAAAGTTGTAAAATGGTTCTGATTTAGGGTCTACAGTGAGCTTCAAATTTGGCTGTGAATTGATGCAGAGGAAAATGAAAATGACAAGAGACCCTCCATTGTAAAGTATCTTCATTCAGCATATACGCAAATTCTTGTGCTAGCATGGTGGAAAGTAAGAATCAAATAGAAAGAAATAGCAGGCTACCCTAAGTAACCATTCTTGGCAAAGCATTTTAGTCTATAAAGGAACAAATAAAGCCACTAAGATGTTGAGAAAATAAATGAATTTCTTGAATCATTTCAAGATTAGGATATTGCATATAGACAAGATTACAAAATTTGCCTTAATAAGTGTTTATATCTCAGTACATTTTGCACCATAATTACCTAGATACTCTACACACTTAGGACTATTCAACAGGAGCATATGTTAATAAGCCTGTTATTATTAGTCAGCATGCTGAAGCTGGGAAAACTGCAAAAATTTCATGAAATGAGCTAAATAGAAACACGAAGCCTCTGTGGTTCATCAGTCTAGCTAAACTCCTCCAGGTAAGATTTGTACATCACCATCTTGATTTCATAATAACAAAGTATTCTGAAAACTACCATATCCAGTGTCCTTCTAGCTGGGAGAAACTTGTGAAATCAATGGGAATAACTCCATTTGTCTTGGAAAGAAAACTAAGATGTAGGGCGGTGAATTTTCCTAAGGTCACAATCTCACCTTTTGCTAGCAGCACCAAAGACAAGAAATCAGGCACTGGGGTAAAGTAAAATTCACCCTCATTCTGCTTTTCCAGCTGGTAAGATCTTATTCAAATCCTTTGTAAACTATCCTTATTCAAGTTTGCTTCCTTGCATTAAAGGGCTTTCAGAAGTCAGCTTTTAAATGGAATCCTTTATTAGAAACAACAGCCCATGCAGGGATTATGGCAAGCAAATGAGGTCTTCTACAATGCTGACCCCTGAGGGGAGTCCAGACATGTTTACCTGTCTGGAGACACCGGGGATTGGTGTGCATGAGGTCGGATCTATTGAACGCTGCCTGAGAGCCACGGCAATAGTAAGCACCTGGTACCTGGGTAGTGGAGAATGGGTAGACAGCTACTTAATTCCTCAAGAGCTTTCTTTCCTGGGGCAAATGGATTGGCAGTTAAAACTTATACTGATGAACAATTTTATTTTCTGTTTGTAGGCCTGCCTTATGACTTTCTGACATTTTAGCTGGCTCCCTTCCTTTCACCCACACACCCAATCACTACTTAGTCATTTCAGCAAGAGAGAAGGGAAACTTTGATAAGGACAAAACAAAATAGCTTACATATTTTGGGCATACACTACACTTTCTTCCACATGAACTGCCAGGAATTTAGCCTGCGCACAATTGATCCCCACCTCCTCGTTACTCCATATAAAACAACAATAAAAAACGGACAGAGTTTTCCATTCTCTGGTTTGCCAAGCGTTTCCCTCATGCTCACATTTCACTCACAGAACACTGAAGAAGAGAAAATTCTTCAGTTAAAACTACATCTCTGCTCAAATGAAGATAACTTATGAATAATCCTGTGCCCACAAATTTACTAACTTAGATGAGATAGATCATGTTCTTGAAAGGCACAAACTACCACAACTAACACAAGAAAAAAATAGATCATCTGAAGAGGACTATAGGACTATGTCTTTTAAAGACACGGAATCAATAATTAATTGCTTTCCAAAACAGAAAGGACCAGGCAGGCCTGGATGGTTTCACTGGTGAATTCTACTAAATATTTAAAGAAGAAATGATACCAATTTTCTAGAAGCAAAGGGAACGCTCATTCTATGGGGCGAACATTACCCTAAAACCAAACGAATTAAAGACAATACTGGAAGGAAAACCCAAGACCAACATCTCATGTCACAGATATTAAAAGCCTAAAAAAAAAAAATTAGCAAATCTGATCCAACACTAAAGATAGAAGTATATACTGTGACCACGCAGGATAAAATAAGACAGCCCTCCAGAACAAGGAAGCAAAGTGGCATAGAAATCAACTTGCAAAGTGAATTTTGCTAATGTGCACGTGGTAGTTTGAAGCTGTTACGTAGCCCAAAAGAAAGGATTATGTTCTTTTAATCCATGCCTGTGGGTACAGACCTATTGTAAGTGGGACCTCAACCTTCAGCTGAGGCCTGCTGCAGGGTGGGTCTTAATTCTCTTACTGGAGTATAAGAGGATAAAACACATACAGAAGCTAAGAGATGAAATGAAGAGAAGCTCACAGAAAAAGCCCCGGAGAAGCTAAGAGCAAGTCACTGAATCCAGAAGCTAGAAGCAATGAAACCCAGGAGAGAAGGCCCAGCAGACACCAGCATGTGCCTTGCCACGCGACACAGGAGCCGAAGATCACAGGAAACCAGTCTTCAGAGAAGGTATCGTCCTGTCGATGCCTTCATTTGGACATTGCACAGCCTTAGAATGGTAAACTTTTAAGCTAATAAATTCCCACTGTTAAAAGTGCATCCATTTCTGGTATATTGCGTTTTGTCAGCTTTAGCAAACCAAAACAGTAGACTATTTTATATCTCTCCAGAAGAATTTTCATGGCCCTCTCCTGTGACACTATCTGCCCCCTGAAAATGGGGCTTGAACTTCCTAAGTACCATTATCCTCCATTGTCCCAAATACAGGATATAAATGCTTAATAAATAATGCAAAAAGACACTCAAGTAATTTTGCTGTTTTGGTGATTGATGACTATATCAAGAGAGGGAGAAACCGGTAATTTTCTCACTAAAACCCCACCTGAATATGTAGGCATCTCCTCAAGCTTTTCTTTGGCTCCCGCGACCCTCATTTCCCTTTATAAAGTGCCCTCCTGTCCACAAATGTTCTTCTACCCCCATGTGACAATAAAGGGGCATAAACAATGCATCTCTATCTTTTATTCCTTACAGCCTCTTCAAATAACCTACGCTCGGCAGAGGACCCTTGCCACTTACAGCAACTCTTCTAGCCTTCTTTATATCTGGGTAAGTGCTTCTTACTGAAATGATGCAAAGCCAGTTCAATAAGATTTCTAACTTATTCTCCCAATCAGTCTTTCAAGGGTCGATCTTCATCTTCCTTCACTCTTGCCCTATAGAAAGTTTGTTTCTTTTAAGGTAAATATGTGGCTTTAAGTTCAATAGTCATCAGGGAAGAGGAGTTTGGGTCTCCTGCTGAATACCTCTGGCTGGGCAGGATTAGGGCCCGTGCCCAGCCCATGGTCAGCTTACAGAAGACAAACAAGACCATGTGCTTCATGGAGGGCTAGAACTGTGCTGTCTTGCTCACTGCATGGCTCTATTACCTACCTATGTCCCATGCACAGGAGATATGATAAATCACTCACTGGTTCAGTGGATAAAGGCAATGACTAAAGTTGGGGATTGAATCATGTCCCCCCACAAAAGGCATGCTCAGGTCTCAACCTCTGGCCTGTGGGTGTAAGTCCATTTGTAAAGAGAGCCTTTGAAGACGTTATTAGTTAAGGTGTGCCCAAACTGAATCCACTATGGCTGATGTCCTTTAAGTAAAAGAAACTGGACACAGAAAGAGAAGCCATGGTTGAGAAGCAAGAAGCTGGAAATCAATGGAACCTGGAAGAGAAAGGAGAAGACGCTGCCCTGTGCATGGTCATATGACAGAAAAACCAAGGAACCCCAGACACTGCTGGCCAGCCAGAAGGTACCAACCCTAGGAGGAAGTAGCCCTTCTAGCCTCTGACAATGCGAATCAATGAAGTCCTTTTTTGTGGTATATGTTATAGCAAATAGGAAAAGACAAGAAATAATAAATGAAATTCTAAATCAGGGAGCTACAGGCATGAAGTTCAGGTTCCCAGGCCAGTTTCAGAGAGATGGAAATTGGGGTTCTTGGAAAAGTACAGCACAGGATCATGGAAGGCACAATTACAAGACAGAGAAAACCTCAAAACTCCTAAATAGATGGATGCTCACGGTAAGACCACCTCTTCACTATCCTGGCTCTTCTCATACCTCATAACAAACACATGAAATGTTGGGGGAAAAAAAATCTCAGTTAAAAGTTTAAGGTTAATTGGGGCTCTGTGAGATAGATTAATAATGGCTGGAATTTATTTCTGGCTAGTTTTATGCTGGCACAGTTTACAAACTTTATCTTGATTATCGCAGCAACTCTTCATAGTGATCATGAATTTTAAAAAATTTTTCATTTAAAAATATTATACACAGAAAGGTTAAGCAGCCTGACTAAATCAACTAGCTAAGCCCAAACTCTGGGATTCAAACTGGATTATAGGTCTCAGTTCTTTCCCTTAGGCACGATAGATATATCATACTGTATAAGCAACAGGTCAAATGCCAAGCTAAACAGATTTTTTAAAAAATAAAATAACTAACAGTTTCAGAGTGCAACTGACCAGAAAGCTCATCCCGCAGTGTCAATTAATGAGTACATTCTTGAAAATTTAACTCAAAGACTCAAGAGTCTAGGTTTCTATAATTAAAGCCATGTAATATTTAAACATGAATTAAATATTTATAAATATGGATGGTCACCCCATTTTAAGGAGAATAAACTTTGCAGTCATTGTCCATGAGACTACAACAATTGAAAGAAAACGAAGTTGATGTTGGGCCAGAGTAAGAGATCTCTGATTATTTCCCACACAATCCAGATGTCTGAAGAAAGGTATTCCTATTTCTTGAAAATAAGCATGGGCATATATCACATGTATACTCTTACCCTTGTTTTGGCATCAATTTTAGCTCCTCGATCAAGCAGTAGTTTTACCATATTGGCATTTCCTCTTTTTGATGCAACATGCAAAGGAGTGATGTCATTCTGTGGAAGGAAAGAAAAAACAGTATTTTTTGGTATCCTCAGTTTAACCAAAACATTGCGTCCTACACCTCCCACTCTCTGTGTCAGTTCTTTTGCTTCTTATGAATAAAATGCTTCCCACCATTTCCCTCTGGCAGTGATTTTCTTTAGAAGGAGTCTTTTAAAAGGTACGACTTTTATGGGAGACACTCTGTGGGGCAGGTTCAAGTATATTTATTTCATTTGCCTGAGATGATTCATGGATGAGTTGGTGACATTTTTTGCTCGAAAACCCAGAGTCTTTAAGTCAGTGCGTTTCCCCACAAATATGTGTGATACATACTGGCTAATGAGTGGCTGATTCAGTCACTACCAGAGCTGAAGGAGTGTCACATCACCCAGAGCCTTCCATGAGTCTGTCTTGAGCATCAGGCAGTCAAGGAGGACAACAGTAACTCAAACTGGGAAATCTGACACTAACATGCACACTCAGAGGATTTCTCATGCCCACCGGGTTTAATTGTGGGCTCAGGCATTTGTCAGCAATCTCACAAAAAGTGATTGATTTTTTCTTTTTTGGTGGCGGAGGGGAGAATTGTTCTCAAGGAACAGTCATCTCGTTAGGACAACCTGAAATTCCAGTCATGTTCTCCTTGATTTCAAAGGTAGGCTTCCATTAACCTTTCCTCCATGCATCGTACAGGGCCTGTAATTGTTTCGAGACTGTCAAGGAAATGTGTGAAATTATTGAAAAACAATTTTTATAGTTTGTTTCTTCAAGTCCTATGTAGCAGCAATATGCATTTAAACCCTCTTGTTCACAAATGCACTAGGTTCATATCAGCTTACATTTTTATAGTTTGATAACAGATTCAACATAATAGCGACCAGGTATTGAGCGATTTCTGAATGTCAGGCACAGTGCCAAGCACTTTGCTTACACCATTTCGTTTAATGCTCATAATCCTCACAACACCATGCATGATCTGATAATCCCCAGATGTGGAATTACAGATGTGCAAACACTTGGCAAAATCAAGACTTGAACCAAAATCTTACTCTGAAATCCATGGTTTTTTTTTGAAACTCATGCTTTTATAAAATTTATATTTTATGATGAAAAATTTCAAACAAATATGAAAGTATCAGAGTTGCAAAGACTAGAACATAATGAACTTCATGTACTGATCACCCTGCTTCAGTAACTGTCAACCTGTAGATGATACTATTTCATCTGTCCCCACTAATGCTTCTTCCTGCTGAAGTAGTTTAAAGAAAATTTTACGCATCATATTATTTCATCTATAAATATAACAATTTAATTGTCTCTAACAGAGAAGAATGCTTAAAGAAACATAACCACAAAGCCATGATGATACCTAAGAAAAATAATCCCTTAATAGCACCTAACAACCCTGCCCATGTTCAAATTTTCCCATTATTTTCAATGATCTCAGTTGGTTTGTTCAAATTAGAAGGTCCATATATTGCATTAGGTTGAAATGTTATTTAAGTCACTTTTAGTGTCCACATCTCTCCTACCCCACCTTTCTTTATCTATGCCCACTGGGTATTTTATTGGGTAGAATTTTCCACCTTTGGATTTTGATTTGCATCCTCACGGGGTATGGTTTAACATGTTCTTTTCCCCCTGTATTTTCTGTAAAAACTTCTCTAGTTAAATGCTTTTAACCACATTATACATCCTCACATCTGAAGAACTCTTTATCTTATTATTCTTAGATGCAAAAGTATAAATCAGTAGTTAATTCATTAAATGAAAGAAGAAAGAGACTTAAGGGAAACAAATATACCTTAGTGGTGCTGGTGGGGGTGGGCAGGACAAATACTAGTGTTCTAGACTACAGGCCGGCAAACCTTTCCTTCAGAGCGCCAGAGAGTAAGCATCTTTGGTTTGCAGGCCACCCACTCTCTGTCACACCTACTCAAATCTGCTATTGTAGAGCAAAAGCCACCATAGACAATATGTAACGAAATGGGAGTGCTTATATTCCAATAAAACTATTTATGAAAATGCACGGTGGGCCGAATTTTGGCCCATGGGCCATAGCTTGCTGACCCCTGCTCTAGATCTAACGGCTTATAGTTGGCTTCAACCATGTATAGCAGGTTACAGAAGTGAAGCTATTGCGGTACTTTGGGTATGTGTTTGGTCCTCTTTGATGTAGACCATTCTTTGGTATGAATGAAAGCTGGCAGACGGAAATAAACTTCCGGATATTTGTATATTTTTCTTGTTTGACATAGTTTACTAAGTGCAAGCGTGTGCTGCTGTGATGATTCAAGGAGCATCGTGGACAAATTTGAGACCTAAGACAGCAGGTGGAGTGTCTGGTTAGGAATCATTAAAGTTAACAGGATCAGATAAAAGCACAGCCCATCAGGGGGCTTACTGAGCTGTGGTGGGATATGACACGAAGACCTCATCACTTTCCAGTGTGAGTCAGGGTTTACATGCTCTCTCCCTTCAAAAGTGTGTCCTCTCCTGGTTGAGAAGGACTTAATTAACCTTTACCACAAATAGGCTAATCTTAGTAAGAGGAAGAACTATAATTCTAATTTTGCTCTCTTCCATATTCATGTATTCTCTCACATGGAGGATGTGTAGATGTGAAGAGGGTATCTTGGGTGCTTGGGTGGTTCAGTGGTAGCATGCTCACCCAACATGCAGGAGATCCAGGTTTGATTCCCAGACCATGCACCCCCCTGCCCCCCCCCCAAAAAAGGTATCTTGAATTTCTAATTCCCACAATTTTTCTATACCTTTCTAATTCTTCTTAGGGAAATACTTTATATTTCCATAGCATTTAAAAAGTGTTGCAAAGGGCTTACAAAACTAGTTTAATTTTACCCTTACAGCAATCCAGTGAAATGGATAAATACCATTAAGTCCACTTGACAGGTTAAAAAAACTGAAACATAGAATTGACAGTGATTTGCAGATTAAGGATCAGAATCCTGTTTTCCAGACCGTTGGGCTATGGTATTTTCAGGCAGGGATTAAAATATCTCTGACCAAAGATTCGATTTTGTCTCTGTCAGAGGGAACTTCCAAATGAAATACATACTTTTCTATTTCTGAATCTGACAGTGACTGCTCCTATCAATTAGAAACAAATCAAAATTAAAGTGGAGCCTTTGGACCACTCAGTGAGCTATTTATATTTTGATTCTTACGTCTAGCAATAAAAATGTTTTTAAGCCCTACAATGCACAGGGCCCATGCTGCATTTCCATTGCATAAGCAAGCAGGAGAATTATGGCAAACCCACACATATCAAAAGAGCCCAGTGATCTCACAAGACAAAATGGCTAGTATAAGCATTCCCTCATTTGCTGCTGGTAAATGTAAATTTGTACACACTTTCTGGGATGCAATTTGGCAGGATATATGAAGAGTCTCCAAATAAGCAATCATAGATACGAGGCAGAACTTGGCTATCCTACGTAGGAAAGACAGGAATGCCAAGAAGAAAACCAGTCGCAAGGCCCATGTGCACTAGGTTTCCCTAAGATTGGACCACCGGATCAGAACAAGAGACCTCTCTCACCCCAAGCATGAGCCCAGTAACAAGCCACAGGTGTCAATCGCTGGAGGCCAGGCAAGAGTGTGTCCAGAGACCTCCTCTGTGCTGCAGGCATGCAAGGAAAGCCAAGGTGGAGCATTACATTGTAATTATATACAATTATATACATGTAATATAATTACATTACATTACATACATTAAAATTCTCTGATACCCCAGCCCCCAACCTAAGGCTGAGGCCATGGCAGCCCACCTCTAGAAAATTTGAAGGTTGTGCTATGCTGAAACAAGATGTAAATTCAGTTCAGATCAGGACCAAACTGAGTCAACTTCCCACACTTACAGCCTGACTGAAGAAGAGGCATGCTCATTTCCAGACAAAAATACTATCTATCCCAATCTCTCCTGTCCTACATACAATGCCCAGCATTCTATATAGTACAACATCTGAACAGCAAGCATGAAAATATGGGAAATTTCAGCAAAGAGATATCTTTAAGAAATAGTCAAATGGAAATGCTTGATTAAAGAAACCACAATATCAGAAATGAAAAACACCTTTGATAGGCTCATTCGTTGACTTCCCACAGCTGAGGAAAGAATCAGTGAACTTAAACATATGCAAATATAAATTACCAAACTGAAACACAAAGAATGAAAAAAAATATATGTAAAAACAACCGAACAGAGTATCCAAGAGCTGTGGGACAAAGTAAGACAGATGACTGGAGTTGCAGAAGAAGAGAGAGAATGATGCAAAAGAAATATTTGAAGAATCAACAGTCAAGAATTTTCTCAAAACAATGAAAGACAAACCACAAATCCAAGAAGCTCAGAGGACCGCAAGCAAGGTAAACAACAAACAAACTGCACACCTAGACATATCAGTCAAATTGCTGAAAACCAAAGACAAAGAGACTATCTTGAAGGTAGCCAGAGGGGTGGGGGAAAGACAGAGGAAACAAAGATGATAATTATAGCAGACTCAACCTAAGAAATTACACAATACAGAAATGAGAAGTTACATCTTTAAATACTGAAAGCAAACTGTCAAGTGAGAATTCTATACTCAGTGAAAATATCTGTCTAAATCAAAGGGAAAAAAATACTTTTAAGATAACCAAAAGCTGAGAGAATTCACTAGCAGCAGCCTATGGTGCAAACAATGTTAAAAAAAAGTTCTTCAGGCAGTAGGAATATGATACTATACAGAAAATTAGACCTGCACAAAGAAATGAAGAGCTCTGGAAGTGGCAAGAATGCAGATAAATATAAAGGATTATAAAAAGCAAAATCAATAGCCCTGTATTGTGGGATTTACAGTATATACAAAGGTAAAATGGATGACAACAAATGCACAAAGATGGGGGAGGAGTTGGGAATCTACTCTTGTAAAGGTCTTAACCTAGATGTAAATGGATAGAATATTACTTTAAGGCACACTGTGCTATATCAGTTACTTGGAAAAATCTTTATTACATATTAATTAGATTAAAAGCAAGAGATAAAGAAAAATATGCTGTTTGATTTTCAGAAATAAATACATGAACATACACACATTTTTAAAAGTTTGCAAAGATGTTGACCTAAACAGTAACAATTTATCTCTGCATGGTAGGATTATAGATGAGTTTTTTTGTTTTTTCATGCTTTTCTAAAAAATTTCTACTGGGTACATGTGTAGAGTATACAGTTAAAATAGGTTTTATTTAAAAAATATTTTGCCTAAATTATGGCCCACTACCACCATCTCTGTCTTAGTCCCCACCATTTGCAGTCTTCACTCTGATAGCCACCGAGAGGTTTTATCTGCTTACTATCCAATATTTGAACTTTGGAGGAAACTGCTTAGCCTGGAGATATCCTGAAGGTAAATATATACCACTATTGTTTTTGCATTCATGTAGAAGATTACGCATGGCTAGAGCTAAGATTCCATATGTTCTTTTGGAGAAGAAACCTGAATTAAAACTTGGATAAAAGTAAATTCAACCTAGAGTTTTGAATCTGATCTGAATTTAGTGCAAACAAAAGTAGATACTGCTCTATATTTAATTAACTGATTAATAATTTTTTCTTGTACAAAAGATGTAACATTCAAAATATAATGGAATATGTCAGCATTTCAGAAGCTTTTATTTTTTAACTGAAAAGATCTTCTGAGTTCATCCACTCTAACCACCCATTTTTCAGATAAGCAGGAGGACCCAGGAAGGTTAACTAATTTGCCTGTAATTTGCCTCAAGTTCTGTAACTTGAGGGTTGGCCAAGACCTCAAGTTTTCTAATTCTCAGGCTCTGCCCCTTTCATTTCATTATGCTTTTTGGGTTTTTCTTTTTGGGTGCATGGTCCGGGAATTGAACCCGGGTCTCCTGTGTGGAAGGTGAGCATTCTCACTGAACTTTGGGCTTACTTTTAAAAATCAAATCTTAAATTTTATTCTCGAGCACAACAGCATTTTATTTAACTTAACTCTCCTACTGAACTACTTAATGTAATAATTATTTACTCTAAAAAACTTAAGTGTAAATATGAATAACGAAGGCCTTCCTTTCTCTGTATTTACTTCCCAATCCTTTTTAGAGGATGTTGCAAAGACTCAAGAGAAATCAAATATATACACACATGCATTTTAGAAATAGCAATGAAGGGAACTGTCCATAAAAATATTTATGTAAACCATTAGGAGACTCTTGATAAATATTCAGAATTTTGATCAAACAAGATCACAGTATTCAGTAGGTTTCATTCAGTAGTTAAACCCTGGAGCCCCTCTGTATAGGCTCAAATCTCAGGTCTGCCCCGTAATAGCTACATAATCTCAAGTAAATTATTTCATTACTCTGTGTTACACATTTTTTATCTGTACAGTTAGGTTAATAGTATCTATACTATAGAATTATTATAAAGATTAAAATGAGTTGTGTACTATACAAGAAAGGTACAGAAAGGCATTTAGCTTTGAAAGCGTTAGCTATTACTATTCCTCTTCATTTATCATAAGGACAGTTTAAAAATGTATGAAATGACAGCATCTCACAAAACCATTATGCAATCGTTTGGGCAGAAAAGACATGCAGAACTGATATAACTAGTGACCAGTAGGTAGGTACTAAGTGAGCGGTGCTGATGAAGGACGCAAAAGGTGTTAGGGAAGTGCCAGCTAAGCATCAGCCAAGTGTGCAAGAACTTCAGAAGGACAATGGCTGGGGTAAGAGCAGCAGAGAGGAGAAGGAGTGTTTGCTGAGGAAAATGTCTGCTGGGACACGTGGGTGCCACGCTGCTACCGGAGGGACCCGGATGAACCAACTCCTTCTGCTGGGCAATTGTGGCGTTCCAGGCCTATGTCTTCCTTTCTCAGTGTCTGACACACTCAGCCGAGGTCGCAGACAAGTTTGTTTCAAAGCCAAGTCATTTCTGCAGCTTCCTAGAGTGAAATCAGGACCATTTCCTACCTTACTTGCGATAAATGGCAGATTTTTCATTCCATTTAAATATGTACCAGACAGTTGACGGCCCAGGCCCCTCCAATCCCAACCCCTGTCTCTCCTTCTCTTTGAAAATATGTAGGGGTGTTATCACAAGTGAAGGAGCAAGAGGAGGGACACCGCCCAGGATCTCCTTGATAACAGACTAAATGAATACAATTAATTTAGTTTTGTTCCCTGTTTTGTTCTCAATGAGTTTAAATTCTAAAATTATTAATGTGTTGAGAGGAAATCCAGGATTGTCTGCTAATTCTTACCACTTGTGATAGTTTTTGCCTCTAGGTTACTATCATGGTTAAAAAAATGTTGGTGAAAGTTGCAAAACTAGATGTCTGAAAACATTTCAATGTATTAATGACTTGCATTTAAAACACTTCCTTTAAGATTCTTAGGTTTTCTCATTCTATCCTCTTATTGTTAGCATTATCCTTGGCATAATTAGAAACAGCAAAATAATTAGTAAACAGGCTCACAAAGAAATGCAGGAAAAGCATTTAAACAAAGATTGCCAGCATCATAGTTCACCCTACAGATACATATCTTTTTTTGCCTGGGCAGGCACCAGGAATCGAACCCGGGTCTCCGTCATGGCAGGCGAGAGCACTGCCACTGAGCCACCATATATCAAAAGATAGATATCTTTTGAACAATCTTTTAGCAGCTGAGGGAGAGATCGTATGTTCTAATCACCAAGCACCACAGAGCAAATATAACAGTCATTTAGATTTTAATACAGTGTAGAAAAAAATATAGAATTTGAATTTTTCCCCTTTAATTAATTTTTATTTAAATTTAATTTAAATAAATCTTGTTTATTTGTATAACTCCTTTGTTGAGATAGAATTCACATACCGTATAATTCACCATTTTGAAGTGTGCAATTCAGTGGTTTTTAGTCTATGACGAAGGCTGTACAACTATCATCAGTATCTAATTTCAGAACATTGTCATCACCCCCAATAGAAACCCTGTAACCAGCAGTGATTTCTCAGTCACTCCCTCCCAGCCCCTGGCAACCACAAACCTACTTTCCATCTCTATGGATTTGCCTATTTTGGCTATTTCATAAAAAATAGAATCATATGAAATGTGGTCTTTCGTGTCTGGTTTCTTTCACTTAGCAGAGTGTTTTCAAGTTTCATCCATGTTGTAGCATGCGTTAGTACTACATTCCTTTTTTATAGGAATGACACATTTTTTAATGACGTAAGTAGTCCACAAGGCATTTGCAAACAAATGCTGCTTCCGAGGATAAAGATGTGAGACTTCAAGGATACACCCAGGAAAATTCAAACAATGGAGCACACTGACAAGAAAACACCCCAGCCTGCAGATTCTGACACGAGTAGGACTTTTCCAAAAAAAAAAATCCTCTTAGATGGTCTTTGATTAGTGATACAAGTATAAACTCAACTTAGAAACGTCCCTCCAAATGCAGTGACTATTAGGATGGTCGCCACTGTTAGTATAAGTCCATTTCCCCTTTTTTTTATCCATGAGGTTTTAGTTAAACAAATTAGGTCACTTTAGATGAAGTGTTTCCTCTTTGCCAGTTTTTCTTAACTGCTCACTTATCCTCCACCAACTTTTCTCTCTCTGTGCTTGCAGGATAAGGAGATTAAATCCACACAGGTGTTGCTGAGACTGACATTCATACTATTAACTCCATTTGCCACTTCCTCCACCTCATTCCCCTCCCGAAGACCGATAAATTCCCATCTGATTAGACATCTGATAGGGCTGGGCAACCCAAGAAGCAGCTGCAAATGCTTGAATATTTGCTATTTGCTGTGAAATCAGGTGCTGGATGTTTGGATCTGTTCTGCTCTAAATAACTCAAGAGGTTCACTTTTTTTTCTTTTAAGGATAGTTAGAGGCTGTTTATTATTAATACTGTCAAAGGTGTTTTCTTGGATTAATTGTTAGTCAACAATTTACATAGGATGCCGCAGGTCTCCTCTCTAGTTTCTCCAAGTCATTCAGAAGTGGGGAAAGGCACAGCTTAAATTTTATAGTAAATGTTCAAGACCTCAACCCCTAATCCCTTCCCTGCACACAACTCAGCCCATCAATCCTGGTTGTAGCCATGGCGGCGGGAGGACTGGGCCTGGAGCTGGTGTCTGCCCATGGCTGAAACACCTCCAGCAATTACAAACTTGTCTTCCACCTTTGGAACACTGGATGTTCCAGCTGAATGGGCCTTTGGATGTATCTACTCTAGTGGTTTTCAATACATGCTTTACATTTTTTTTTTCTGTGTACTTTTCAGGGGTTCCTTAACTTCATCAATGATGAGGAATTTTTAGTTCTTGAAGAACTGAAAGAGTAAATGCCTTTTTATCCTAAGAATTTGCTGGACACCTGCCAACTTACTCCAAGCAGTTCACTTACATGAGGACAAATGCAATTAAAAAAAAAAAATGACAAATTATGGAGCTCCTACCTTGTGCAAGCATTAGGAGATACACTTCATCTCATTTAATATCCATAATAACATGAGATGGATGCTATTGATTCAAACTCACAACTGAGGAAGGTGAAGCTGAAAGAGATTCTGGGAAATGACCAAGGTCATGTGGCTACAAAATGCCAGAGTTGGGACTTGAAAATGAGTTGTCTGAGGCCATAGCTGTGCTGGGTCTTTCCACCGGGTCATATAAGAGGAAATAAATCCAGATAGTGAGTCAATATTCTGAATCCAAGTAGCACGGTCTCTCTAGAGAAAACGCTGCTGACATTCAATTTCCAACCAGAAGAAAGAGCCTATCTCAAAGCTAAGAAAAATACTGAATGTCTCAAAGAGTGGCTGGTTCAATCCTGTCATTTTAAAGAACTCATGGCTTTTTTTCATATTTCTTTGAGGTGTCACTATAATCGTTCATTTATTGCTATCTGTGTGGCAGTAAAAACAGCCCGTATAAGTGGGGAAGGGCAGTGATTGAACTGAAAGAGGCATTTAAAACTCAATTATAAAATTACCAATTGCTTTCTAAATGTCGATGAAAGTTGTTGTAAAATTTTAGATGAATTAATGGAATTAGATTTCCCATAATGTTGCTCATAATGAACGCTATAACTACAATAAAAATAGTCTACCTCTTTTTTGTAGACCTCTACCATCAACAATTCTGAAAAACAAAAATATTAAGGGCTCTTACAATTATAATTTTTCCACACACTGATAAAATTTCTAGATCAATCTGCAGTGAAATTAATTTCTGTGAGTTAAATATTCTGTGTGGAATATTTTTCTTCCTCCAGAAAGTAAATCAATCACTCTTGCAGGCTTTTGAGATGCCAGTTCACTTGAGACCATTAGTTTCTCAGGTATTCTAACCTCATCTGGTCTTGGGATAAATTAGAGTCTTTCAAATTTGTTTTCCATGTCAAAAACTGAAAAACAATGTTTTTGAAGTTTCTAAGGAAAGGTGGATTGGAAATAACCAACTGGTGCGGAGTGCCCATTGTGTACAGTGCACTCGTTCTGAGGAGACTGAAGTTTCTTCTGGGGCTGTGAAGACGCAGCCGCCAGCATTGGAGAACCCATCCTCAGCTTCCAGCCACCACTGCCACCCTCCAAGTGCCAAGCTGGCTCAGCCTCTCGCCAACCCAGTGTGATCACCTGCTCCTGAAGACCACACACAGGGGTGTTGCAGGATGAGTTAGAAGGTTTGGATTCTGATCCCAGCTCTTCCCTGAGACAAAAAACTTCTTAGGACCTCGGTCTGCTCATCTGTAAACATGCTCTTCCGTGGGTCTCAAATGATGTGCTTTTCCTAAAACTACTTTGCAAATTGTAAAATATGATGTAAACTCAAGGCCATATTACTAAGGACTTATAGACATAAGAATCATTGTTTTCAGCAAATGAATTTTTAAGACTTCTATGACTCAACTTTGGGCAAGTTAAACAGAGAAAATATGGCCTTGATCTATGATTTCCAAACTGGCTGATCAGAAGATTCATCAAAGGAGCTTGTTAAAAACACAGATTATTTTCAAGGCCCTGCCCCAGATTTACTGAATCAGAATCTAAGGGCCTGGCAGGCTGCTGACCAGCTGGAAGAGAACTGGCTGAGAGAGACCCTGACTTGGGAGACTCAGAAAAATTTGTTTCTTATTTTAACACTCAGAGGAACTCACTGCGTGTAGAGACAAGCCTGCCTTATATTCTATATGGAAATATGTATTATACATGTTTGTCATAAAATCATTGAGATTTTAATGTCAAGAGTCTATTTCCAAATGATAATCATTAGGGATTCGAAAATGTACTTAATTCAGCTTGGAACCCTGGAGCAGGCAGAGAACGACTCCCTGGCTGGTGGAGAGGCTCTGGGCGGTTCTGGGTTTCCTGTGATGTCCCTGCTCAGGGCACCTTGCCTATGAGGTTAGGATATCTGAGCTACAGAGTCCAAGTATAGTTTATTTTACTTTATTGTTTTTATAAGTAATAAGAATAACGTTGGTTTTGTGCAAGTTACTTAACCTTTTGCTTCCTAATTTGTAAAATGGAAATTATACTCATACCTCATAGGATTACTATGAGGAATTATATGAAATAATTTCTGGGAAACTTATTACAATGCCTGGGTCCTAGTAATAAATGGAAGTTATTACCTAAATTACTCAGAATTATGTGTAAGTTTTCCCTACCTCATATTTCAAAGGATCCCCAGGGTCTTCCTGTCCAGCCATCCTCATGGGTGGGACCCTGGGAGATGCTCAGTGTCTTTGGAGAACCAACCTGGACTGAGCATGGAGAAGGGGCCACTTTGGGACCCTTCCTTTTCATTTTGGGACATCTCATCTCTCCATCTAGGTTGTTAAGAGATGTTCTATCCAGTGTGTCTCAAGGGTTATCAGTGACATTTTGCTCTGGACATTGTTCTTTGCATGGTACTGTCCCACTCCTTGAAGAAAGTCTGGCTTGACCCTAGAAAGGTCATCTCCTGAGGACAGAAGCACGTGTCAGATATGCCTGTCCTTATCCTCGGTTCTTTTCCCTACATGACGAGAGTCTGCCACAGTTCACAATTGAGTCTCTGTGTTTCTCCTTCTAAAGCACATCACTCAACTTCTCCATTTAAAGACCTGCCAAGGCTCTTTATCCCCTGCAGGATCAAGGCCAATGCCCTCAGCCCAGCGAGGCCTTTCAGGAGAACGTCTCCCCAGGGCTGACCTCACCATTCCAGTCTCATTTGACATGTGCAACTGTGCTTCAGCCTCCACGCCTTGGTGAATCATTTCTCAGACTGGTTCTAATCTCTACATTTCCACCACAGCCTAGCTTTTTCATTTTTTCAAATTTGCTAGCTTGCATTGATCTGAATTTTTCTTGGGACCTCCAACTTCGATTTGGAAGAGATTTAGTAAATGATCATGCTTGTGTCCAAAGAGGCTGATCAACATGTTGGTTACCTCTCCAAGTGGCATTTAACCTGTCATCTTTGCCAAGTTTTAATCTAGTTGCTCTAGATGTCTGTGTAGAAAGGAATTTGGCCTTTATCCCTGGCTCCTGGGAGGTATCCTCTTTACTCTTGAATTTCTTTGAGAGACAGGAGCGTCTTTGTTATTCATAGTGGGCCCCGGAGACCACACCGGATACTTTATGCTAACCAGGTGATTCTTCCTGGGTCCCTCAGACAACATAGTATAAGCTGGGCCTCTGGGCACGAGTGTGTGTGTGTGTGTGTGTGTTGGGTAGGGTTAGGGGAACTGGAAACCCAATTCAACCGTATGGATAATCAATCAATAAGCCCCAAGGAAATCTCTGGACACCACAGCTCAGGTGAGTTCACTGGATTGGCAATGTTCACACCTTCATGCCAGGAGGTGAGCGTGTCCTGGGGAAAACGGAAGCTTCCTGTTTGGTACCCTCCCAGATTGCCTGATGTGTCTCTTCCTTTGGCTGATTTTCTGTGTCCTTTAGTAAACTGTAACCATGCATATAATAGGTTTCAGTGAGTTCGGTGAGTCTGTATAGTGAATATTGAACCTGAGAGTATTTTTGGGAATCCCTCCAACTTGTCGGTGACAGAACTCTTGGTCAGACTTGCGGTCGGGAGGACTGTGACGTCACCTTGCAATTTAGCTAATTCTGGGTAGTGCCCCTTGGTTCTTCCTTCACATTTGTCAAACCAGTAGAGGGAGAAAAGCAATGTTTTCTCATCCCCGTGGCAGAGGCTGCGGTACTCAGGAGGGCACCTGGGAACATCTGAGCTGACCCAAGGTCACCATCTAATGACGGTGCGAATTTGGACACTGGGCCAGGAGGTGCGGCAGAGGGCCAGTCGGGGGCACGGCAGCCCCATGCTGCCAGCTGTACTCATCAGAGAAAATGAAATCTCTAACAGCTAATTAACAATGCTCTTTTAAATTGCAAATGAATAAAGCGAGCTCTGCCAACTCCTACCTTAACAGAGCGATTTCACAGAATTTCAAAATAGGGTTTATTCGGGTCATTTAAAAATGTTCTCTGAGTACCAATTCTAGAGCAGCATTGCAGGAAGCAGGGCACATATTTAAAGAGGGAAAGGAAAAAAGAGAAATGTGCATCTTTCCGTTTTTCTGATTTTTAAAGAAAAATTCTTACGGTCTCAAACAATGCCAAATTAATAGTTTCTTAAAGGATCACTGCAAATAATGTAACTCAAACCTTCTAGGAATTGACCCTTCTGACTCCAGAAGCACTGGGGAGTGCGGCCATGATGCCACCTGCCTGACAGGTAAACGTATCCCACAACGAGTGGGCCCCTCCCCAAGGAAACAATAACAATGACAACCATCACAACAACCAGAGACATGTCTAGAGCCCAGGCCTGTGCCGTGGGTCAAGCACTGAGCTAGGCAGTTTATGGATTATTTCCCTCACAACCAGGTTTTGCACGAGGTACTATCATTGGACCCATTTTACAGATGATAAAACTGAAGCATAAATAACTTGCACAAAAGCACACAGCAGGCCGCAGGGCCAGTGTGTGGCCCTGGCAGGCTGATCTCAATGCCGTTGACTCGGCCACTTTACTTGTCCTTCTCACTGTTGTGAAAAGGGAAGGGAGGCCGAAGGCCACCTCCGTCACTGTCAGACAAGGTGGCTGGGCAGAGGGGCCAGGCCTGAGGTTGACTGGCACTGCTCTCATTTGGCTGTTAAGAAAACTGCAAGAATTACTGATTGTATATGTAGAATGGAATGATATCTTAATGTTCTTTTGTTAAGTTTTTTAATTAATAAAAAAAAAGAAAAAAGAAAACTGCATGGGAGGTGGTGAAGGGGCTTATCCTGGGTCACATCAGTGACCAGAGAGGGCCAGAGCCCAGGGGCCCGGCACATGTCTGGGGGCTCCTCTCCTCCCCGACGAGGAGTGACACAGACCTCAGATGGCACAGTTAGATGTGAACAAGGCTCAAATGCACTAATGGATTTAAGAGAATGCTGCTTCATTAAAAAATGTTTATAGGAGGCTCTCCTTTGGCATGGTGTTCAGGCTATTAAATGGAAAAGGCAGGCATGAGACTGCATGCTTATAAGAGCAAATACTAGAGAAAAAGTATATTCCTTCCCTCTGCCCCACCACTCCTTTATTGGCATTGTTCCTCCTGGGATGTTAATATCACCATGGCAACAAGGATACAGTTATTGCAGGCCACATGGCTATTTTCCCATAAAACTCACATTCCCTTAGCTGATGCTCTCAAACCCCCATTTTCATTCAGAAGGAGGTTTTATTCAGCTCATTTTCAAACACAACTCTGTCTTTAATGCTGTTTATCCTAGATTAGGAGATAAGCCTAATTGGCTTTATTTTGAAAATAAGTTATCAATAAAAATGAATGTGTTTGTGTGTGTCTGATCTTTGTAAGGACAGACATCCAAATTAAAATCTAGATATAAATGGGGAATGATTAGGGGTGGATTTAATTTTCTTTGGCTTTATTGTATTTTCTTAGAAAATCGCTTGTATAACAAGGAAAAACATCATTTCAAAATATATTTGCAAAAGCATCACTGCACACACCAATGCTGAGTCTCCAGAAAACCTCGCGCCCTTAGAAAACTGCTACAAAAGTCAGCCCCTCTTGCAGGCAGCCATGCGCCCCTCTTCTCCAGGTTCGAGTCACTCTCTAGCGCCCTCTGCTGGCGGCCGTGATTTGGCCCGGCTTAAAACACCCTTTGGTTGAACAAAGCCTGGCAGCTGCCCTTGGTAACTAGCCCGTTGGTCTAGCCTTGTCTTCTGAAGTTGTCTACAAGGCCAAATAACAAGTCCCCTCACTGCTCAGATAGACTTGTCCCCCAGCATCTGATAATCAACACGCGGCTTTTGTGCAATGGTCTAAAATTATGTCGAGTCCTAGGAATTTTCCATCTCCCCTAATGCGGCAGTCCCACACCAGAGAAGGTTCAGCCTGAAGTAAACAGGAAATGCGGCAGTCTGGGGAGAGGATGGGGCTTGAGCAAAGCCGGTCTGCCACGTTTCTGGGTATCCAGGAGTAGGGGACAAACGGCCTACAAACTATTATTTGCTCATTTATTCCTCTTTGTTTTTTTTAAATTAATTGTTGTGTTTTTTTTAGTGTTCATTTATTCTCAGTATATTCAACCATAGACTAAGGTCCTCCCAGGGCAGGTGCTGGGCTATATTCTAGGGATTCCAAAATGTGTAATAAGACACAGGGTTGTCGCTGAAGGATTCAAAGTCTTACAGATGAGTTGAAGAAGAGGCTGTGGGTGGGAGCTATAAACACATTTCCTTACATCTCTCCTTCAGTCTTCATAGGATTGTTGAGACAAATGTTTAACAAAGAAACGGAAATGCAGTAATATGCATTATACCTAGTTTTTTTTCATTATTACTGTCACTATGCATTCTATCTGGGGGAGAAGGGAAGGGAATGAACATTTGCTGAGCACTTCCTGTGTAAGAGACCGGCCCAGGGCTCGCTCGCATTCACAGTTGTCTGGCTGGATGGAAGGGGCCGAGCACGCCTCTAGGGGACCAAGTCCCGGTTCATGGCAGGCTGGGGAAGGGCTGTCAGGCAACCAGAACACAGGGCCTGCCTTCTCTCTGACTCTACTGTGAGAACAGTGCTCCGGAATAGACAGCGTGCCTCTACTAAAAGGGCCTGGCTGACAGGCAGTGCGTTCTAACCGCAAGGCCCTTGAAGTCCTGAGCCAGGAGCCAGGCACGTGGATGAGCTCGGGGATGGGGTGGGGGGTGGGGGTGCAGGACTGCTTAGATGGGAGAGACTCCGCAAGACACACGCCACTGTGTAAATAAACTCACACACAATACCTACAGAGGGCAGGTTGCACAGCTGGAGGGGGAGCAACCATTCCGGGGGTCAGAGAAAGCTTATTATCTCATTCAATGCATACACGAATTCTTTACACAGATTAGCAAAACTGAGGTTCAGGGCAGTTAAGGAACAGTGGGGCATAATCTCTGGTCAACGGAGACCTCTCTTGAGATTTATCTTAATTTCTGATGTTTCTGAACCTTCCATAGCATGAATTAGGGAGAAAACCACTATTGTAAAGTCCCTAGGAATTTGGTTTTTTTTTTTTTTTTTTATTCTTTGGAAGAAGATTGCAGTTTTATTGTTGTTGTTTTAATTGGGACAATATAAAGTGGGAAAGCACCATTTTCTTTTGGAGCCAAAAGGACCAAGTCTTTTAGGAATAAAGCTGTTCTCCTTAACTATTTAAAGGAAGAAAGTTACATTTTTTTTGAGGTAATTATGACGCTGAAGGGAAGGAAGGCCTGGGACTGATGGTGCCATAGCTGTGTCCAGTGCTGGAGGCAGTATGTACCTGTGCTGCCCAGCACTGGAATGTAGCTTGTAAGAACGATTATTTCATTTAGCATTTGTCAAAGTAGACAGCCCAACCACAGAGGCAACAGGGTTCTCTCCTCTCCCTGGGACCCTGAGAAGATTAGGAGGGCTAATCTCTCCCTGGCTGGGAGAGACAGGCCAAAAGGGATCCCACTCAAGGAAGCAACATAAACTCTGCGACCCAGTGGCCTCCGGAAGGTCATAACCAAGGAGCCACGTAATCCAGGACCTGCCCTTCAGCGCTGCCCTTCCGCTTTGAACTCCATTTGTCGATCCTTATGCTTAAAAAAAAAAAGTCCTGTTTGGCCTGGACTTAGTTGTGCTTTGGGAAACTAAGGGAGAGGCTATAGCATATGGGTGAGCACTGGGGGCTTGAACAGATTAGCTACGGTGAGACAGTAGGTTAGTCAAGTCTAAATCTTCAGGGCCAAACATTTAGTAGATGTTCTATAAATATCTGCTAAATTGAATTTAACTTCAAAAAGAAATCTCAATAATTTTCTTTGTTCATTTTGTTCACACATACCCTGATCCATGTTTATGGTCTGTTTTGGGCAGAATGTAAGGGTGGCTTTTATTTTCCCTCCTCAAAGTTTAGTAGTTCTAGCATGTAAAAAGCACTGCTCTCGCTTTAACGAAATAGTAACATCTCTAAAATAAAGTAACCTGTTGTGTGATTCAGTTGAGATCTGATTGCGTTCTAGCATCTGCCAAAACCTTGCTATAGACAGCTGATGTTTGAGAAAGGCGGTCCAAAGGGCCTGCTAACCACTCACCGCTGGGTGCCACACAGTCCATGGTCTTACACACACAATTACAATGTCATCCTTAGTTGCTCAGCTTCCCATGGCAGGTGCCTCCCCAGATGGAGATTTAGCATCCACTGGCATAATGGAGGGGTAGGAAGTGAGTTTTCTGAAGTACAGTAATTAAAAGATAATCATCAACTATCAACGCACCATTCTTAGCAGAAAGGTTCACATGAGAAAAACCATGTTTGAGTGATTTCATGCAAAAAATAATTGTCTTTATAGATGACTGTAAGCTCTCTTCTGTCAAAAAAAAAAAAATTAGAATCCAAGCCTCCCTTTCTACTACATACATAAAAGAGCTTAAGGCCTAAATTAATTCTCCAGTTGTATTCACTGGCTCATTCCAGCCACTTTTTCTATTTTGTGCTTATATATTTTACTTTGTTTATCTTAATTTGTAGACCACTTGAAATCCTTTTGGAAACAAGTAAGGTAGAAATCTTTTTTTTTTTTTTTTAGTATAAATCTTAAACACAAATTCCTAACCCTTTCAGAAAACAACGAAAATCCCTAAGTAGCAAAGCAATAGAAGGACACTTTATTCGATTATTTTCTTAAAATGGTAAATTGGGTAGTCATTTACAAGAGAAAGGTCAATGACAAGAGTGAAGATTAAGTTAGATGGTCCATTATATTTGATGAAAAAACTCTTAGCCAGCAAAGTGTTTATCTTCTTCAATCAATAGAAGGAACTTTGCAGGCATTGGTAAAATATAATTTGACCTTTAGTTACCCCATTGCATAGTTGCTTCTTACAGGAATGATAATTAGTAGTAGCTTTGGTATATCTTCGCTACCTACTTTTCCCCAAGAGGGCTAGTGTGATTTGCTAAGAGAGCAAGGGTCATTAATAAATCCAGGCAGCGTCAACACCATCTCAGCAGATTCATTTAGAAGAATGAAGAATGCTGACACTGCATTGCAGCATTCACTTCTTGCAGTGCACCTATGAGGCTCCTGTGATAATCCAAAAGCTAACACTTAAGATGTCAGACAGGCTATCTTATAGATACATAGCAAAATCACAGTGCAAAACCCCAAATTGACATCATTATAAAAATCTAGGGAAAGGTGTTCATAAAACAGGCAAGAATGTGCTGTAAGTCAGTACCATAACTGCTACTTGGGCTGTACGTTTACCACTAGCTGGGACTGGCTTTACTGCTGCATAAATTAGCTGGCACTACAAAGAAGCATAGAAAGCAATCCGTTCTGAGGTGTATTCCCATTAGTTGCAGTGTGTTTTTTCTGCCTCTTAACTGCCTCGGGAATAAATACCTACTGCATGCAGAAAATGACTCCAGAAGTGTCCTCCTGGCTCCTTTTTCCCAGCGCTCTTTGCTAGCAAGTACCCTAACTCCCCGGTTCAGGCCTCAGCCCACTGCTCCACAAGGAAATCAATAATCCAAATCTTCCACTCTCTAATGTACCCTGAAACAGGATACAGGAAAAAGAGATCACAGCCCCTTAAGAAAAGGTTGCTGCTGTTGTTCTGTAATTTACCTCTAACAATCTAATCAATACTTCTAGCCAAATCTGGTTACGATTTACAGCCAGTTCTCAGCAAATGCTGTTTAATGATCTTTCCTTTATTGCTCTGACCAGGTAAAATTTGCTCCCATCTGTTTTCCAGGACAACTTACTCTCACCTGCTATTTCTGCTACATTCCTGAGAGAACTGTGACCTAGAAAGACCCCGCCAAAGTGGGGAAAGGAGAGGTTTCTGTGGTCCAAACACTAGAGACGCTGGAAAATTATATAATGAAAATCGCTAGACATTTCATTTACAACCCAAAATGCATTTCCTGAGGCAACTAGCAGTAGCCTCAGGTTAAGCCCTTTATGAAGGCCAGTTTTTAGACACCCCAGGCAAGTCATCAATCACCAACTGCACAGAGAAGCAGGGCTGCTGGGATTTAAGCAGCAGTTTAAGTGCAGGCCTATAAAGTCCAATCAAATTCTACCACGGCCTTTAGTTCAGAAGCTCTATTACAGCTCATTAATTAAGAATGACGGGGTGAAAATGTTTTTCTAAATCGGTGAAAAGTCTGAATTTTAACAGATTTTAAGCTAAAGTACAATGCAATTCTTTTAAATCCTATATTGTAACTCAGGCAAGTTTAACAAGGTGGAGCCGAGGTCGCCTCTGAGCTTTAATAAATAAATAGGCATCATATGTAATTACCACTGCCATTGTTTTAATGTAAATGAATGTGTTGGACTTGCTTGATGGAGTTTGAAAGTACTGCAATTTGTCCTCTTAAATTACTTAAACATCCCCCCAGTCTTCTTATTTTCAGCAGCATAAGGAATTTCTAAATGAAGACAAACCTCAAGGCCTTTACCCTGCATAAATTTTCCAAAAGTCCTAATTAGCAGGGGTGACAGTGTGGTTTGTATTATACTGTAATGAAACCAGAAGAATGTATTTTATGTTTGTTCATTGTTTATAATAAAACCAGGAGAATGTGTTTTAAAGGAATGAACTTCGGTTTTAACATTGGCATGCCCTGTTTGTACATGACTTAAAGACACATTTAACGTTGTCCTTCAAAATGTCAAACTAGGCCTCGGCACTGCCACATTGCTCAGTCCTCAGGACGCAGCTGATGCAGTAAGAAGACTGCACCAGACTGAACCGAAATGACTGGCACTCTTGAGTCACTTTACATGGATACAGGCTTTTAGCAAGTTGATGACGAGAAGGTAGGAAATAGCCTTTATATTTGTACAATCTGTGCTTCTATTAATTTTTATAGGACTAATGAATTATAAAAGGAAAAGAAAAATGAATCCTTTAAATTGTCTAAGGGAGACAGAATGATGTCGTACTTAAGAGCCTCGGGTCAAGAATCCTGCCTCTTCCAACCTGCTAGCTCTGTGAGGCTTATCTCTAAGCCTCAGTTTCCTCATCTGTAAAACAGGGATACATAACCCTTCCCATTATGTAAGATTAAATGAGATAAAATAGCTTGGCCTCTGTCATCCAGTAAATACGTCAAAAAAATAGTACTACTTTTACTGCTGAGGCAACTGCTGCTTCTAACACTGTACCCCACCTCATCTAATTCCATTTGCCCTTTAATAAGAGAGATTGTAGCAAAAACATCCCATGTGCAACATGCTACTCTGTTGTTGCTGCTGCTGCTGCTGCTATATCAGGCAGTAAGTGCTTTGTACAATTATTTCTTTTCATTCTCAGTTCTCCAATGAGGGGGAAGTGAAATTATTTTATTATGCTTATTTTTATTTTATTTTATAACTGAAAAAACCTGATGGACACAGAATGAAATGTCAGAGCCAAAATGTGAACCCAGGGAGTCTGAATCTGGAGTCCACCCTTTTAGCCACTACTCCCTCCTGCTTCCTGCTTTAGTTCTACTTGCAGTGATGACTTTTCTGCAGACTAGGCCTAGTGCCAGAACCAGTTTTTACATACGGAACAGTACTTCTCCATTTGGATGATCAACTTGCTGTCCGGTGGCATACAAGACAGCATAATTCCTTTCTCTGTGAATGTGAGTGTACTCAGATTATAGAATCCTATTACCCATTACACACGTTTGTAGGGAACAGACAATAAAAGCAAAAGTGGTCTCAATTGTTTGGTTTTTGAAGTTTGGGCCTGGTCTGGAAATTCCAGCATGCCTATGCCTCTAAGCTCAAGACCCTGATCTCTAGAGCATCATTAATGCCATATGACTAATTTCTAACACTCTCAGAAATGTCAACGTGGGGAATAGTTTGTAGTTCTAAGCCATAATTACTTGAATCACATCTATGTATTTGCTTACACGCTTTTCACCCCTCTCCCTCCTCCCTACCCCATGAACACCTTGGTTTTACTTTTCCTGTTAGGAACCTGGCACGCCTACGTAAAAGCAAGAAGATCACAGCTTTCACCCACTGGAGGACCCTTGGAGGTCATTCAGTCCAACCTCTGGCTTGTGTTAGGAAAGGAGAGTTAAAGATCATTTCAGATGCTTTCAAGATGTTTCACCTTGCAGTGCTCTTACCCTTGCAGTGAAGTCCACAGCAGCCGCTCTGTTTAACAGCAACGTGGCTACATTGATATTTCCATAGTGAGCAGCTATGTGGAGCGGGGTGAAGCCACTCTGTAAAGAAAACACAGCAGATGTTCAATTGACTTTTTTGCTGGCCCCGTGTCTGACAGGTGGCTATTATATAACCCTGCCCAAATAAAAATGAGGAAGCAAAATATGCTGAGGGCCACATTCCATTCTGAACTAGTTTTCAATCAGTGCCAATTGCTCATAGGGTTCCTAATAAACCCCAAACTAATAGGCAGAGGAATAGCCAGGAAGGAATCAAGGGTAGAGATTGAGCAATTTTAGTAATTCAGTAGCAGAATATATAGAAGCCAACTTTTTGAAATATTAAAATAGGGACGACAAGAAAAATCTTTAGGGCTCAAAGAAAGCTTGATTGGTACCATTGTACTATTATTGATAGAATTGCCCATTGAAACTCTTTGTTAGTTTTAGGAATTCAATATAGATTTAAATTAGTCAATGGCAAATGGGATTTTTAATTATAAAATTAATTTTGGGGGAAAGAGGTACTACCACAAAATTGGCCTTATATAATGGGTGATTGCATTCCATAAAGAATCCATAAGTTGGTCTCTTTATTAGCAAATGCCTATTTGATCACACATTTTTCTGGCTTATGCATACCAAGGTCATTTTACTTCCTTAAAAAAATGCTAAAACATGCAGCGATTCACTTAGTCCGCAAAGATTGAAACCTTATAGGAACTAGATGCATTTCTAAATTGTTAGCAAGCTTCATAGCCATGCTAGCTATATTACTGACTAGATTACTGAAGGGTGGGTCATATCGGTACTCTTCCGAGATTGCTTTCCTTTTGCTGACACCACATGAGGGAAGTGTCATGCAGAACCCTAAGAGTCAGTCCTGGATGAGTAGAATGACAGGGTTGTCTGCAGCTTTCGGTATAGCCGATAAGCATCTGTCTCCAAACTGCATCTCAAGCAACTCTACTGCAAAACTCTTAAGTTTCAAGGATTCCTGATTCTTCCTTTTGAGCACCAGGTTCAGCTGCAGAAAGCCCTGGTAATCAAACTACTATCTTCTCTGGCACATGCTACTTTGGGGGCAGGTATAAAGCAGGTATCTAGCCTACAGAAGGCAATGCAAAGAAGAGAAAGAAATGAGGCAGCAGCACTAAGGAATGGGAAGGTGATGATGCAGATATAGATTATATGTATATATATATATACCTCTGTTGTTCTATTCACCACCATCTAGGTTAACACATTTGGAAGCAAAGAGGAGGAAAAAATGAACGGTTAGTTCACTCTCGATGATATGGACTGCAGAAAGCTCATGACAGCTAAGTAATGAGGATGAGCGCTCTGATGGTAGCACAATAGGCACGGAAAGAAAGCTAGACTGAATGAAGGGCTAAACAATGGCCTATTCCAAATGCCACATTTCCTTAAAAGTGACTCTCAAGTGATACGTGTTAAGACAATGGAATCTTTGGTTGTGACTGTTTCACTGCTGGCATGCTCTCCCCAGCTGATCGTCATCCGGGGCCTTGCCTGTCATCTTTGACACCCCCAAAGGTTTATGTGTGCACATTGTCTCTAGTATCTTGTCGTTTGTTTATCATGTTGGAGTTGATGTGTTAAGTGCATTTAAAAATACATTTTTTTTTAAAAAAAGAAACTATCAGGTGCATAGAAATAAATGTCTTTTGAGGTGGGCTCCCTTTTGGCACGCAGAGGGCAACCTCCACGGTTACCTCTTAGCGTTTCCCTCGAAGAGGGATGTGTCTCCTATTGGCTAATTTGGACACACATTTTGATTTCTTTCAATGAAGTGAAGTGTTTGGCAGAAGCCTGCCAAAAGGGAGACCCGGCAGACGTAAAGGCCCAGCACCCTGGGCACGAAGGGCCTGTTTCCCTGGGGCCCCACCTTGGACTCCACATCCGCGTTGTTGTCGTTCTGCAGCAGCAGGGCGGCGGCTTTCGTGTCGTCTTTGCGGGCGGCGATATGAAGAGCTGGGAGGCGCACTTTCCCTTTTGTGTCATTTTCTAGCAAGAGTGAAACAACTTGATCGTGACCTTGTTGCAGAGCTACTGCCAATGGTGTGAAGCCATCCTGCAAATAAATGGATGGGTCAAGATTGGCCCCGATGGATATGTCATTAATCAATTATTAATTAATGAAATTATATTAATTAATTAAATCAACAAATAAGGCAACCAAGTGTGAATTTTCGTGTAAGCTAATTAAAGCTAATATATCTCAATGCTTATATATGTGTGAAAAGACATTTTCAAATATGTATGATCAAAGTAAAAAAAAGATTTTAATAAGTATATGGGGGTCCTATTAAAAAGTAATATACGTTAATTGTTTAAATTTGGAAAATACACAAAAATTCTACACAAAGATGAAAAAAAACCTAAATGATTTCAATACATGTGAGATAACCTCAATGAAAAAAATAATCTTTCTGGTTATTTCAAAGGAGCTCATTTAAATAAGATGTAAACACTTCCATGATATTTTAAAGGTGGGGAATATGCCTGTCTGGTTTTTCAATGTACCCTGTTGCCTAGCATATAGTTGGTGACCAATCATATATAGAGAGAGATCTGTATATAAATTAATGAACCATAGTCATTTGTTATTTGCTCTTGGCTTCTCGGACAAATGTGGGTGGAAGACATAGGAATCACATAAACTATGACTTTAGAATAAATCCAGACATTAAGTGCACACACATATAGAATTTGCACATTTTGAGTCTTCCTTTTGCAGTGCCCTGGACCTTGTCAGAGAATAGACAGCCACATATTTCACTGTGGTTAATTAATTAATGGATGATCTATTATTGCTGACTGCAGAACAAACATCAGAGGCCAGAAAATCCTGACTGGCCTTCAAAGTTTAATTCTGCAATGGCTTCATTATCACACAATTTCTTGACTTGTCTTTAAATCTAATCTCTTAAAAGAACTTAATAATTTAACTAGAAAATTGACATGTGAGTTGCTTATGAGTTTATTTGTGTCACGATATTTCATTTCATGTAGCACTCTGGTACAAATAGAGGACCATTCGATTGAATAGCATTTGCAAGAGAGAAGGAGAAAACCTTGTCCCCTGCACATAAATGTCTTGTTGATCTTCCTAAAAGATCACTTCCAACATACTGTCCCCTTGCTGGGAAACAGATAAGGGCCCCAGCCACCTATCTGACTGAACACAAATCAGCACCCCTATATTCAAAGATGTGTAAAATATTGGTCCCAAACATCTAACAGACATTATCATCCAGGCTCATCCTATATAAATCCTTTCCTCCAGTCTCCTCACTAAGCACAGACGTGTAGACTATTTCCTATGCTGGCATCAATGATCGGTGATCAGGCTATTTTCCTCTCCTGAAATGCCCTCCTCCTCTCTCTGCACTGCCACCTGCTCTTTTCAACTTTACTGCCCAAGAAAACAGGAGAAAGGAAAAAGGATAAGCATCAAGGTAATCAGAGGGATAGTTCCTGCAGCCCTTAATAAAAGAACAGGAGAAACTAGATGCAACCAAGATGCATACCAAAATGATACCAAATGATATTCTAGGCTTACACTAATGGACAGGAAATTTAGAATAAAATTTAATGTAATGAGACATAAATGTCTACCTAACTACATAAAAAATATGATCTCTTTTCATACCCATAATGTATGCTTGTATTGGGTACATGTACAAAAATTCTGGATGAATACATAAAATGTTATCTCTAGGTAAAATTAACAGTGACTTTCATCTTTATTGTACTTCCTCATTTGTATGCAAAAAAAGAGAAAAATACATTTTTTTAAAGGAGAGAGAAGTAACAGGAAAATTGTGTATTAGTTTACTTTGCATCTCCACTTTAAAAACCTGAACAAGACTGAAGGTATTAAAATGACAGTCTGCTTCTGTTCTGAATCAAAACAAAATGGCTACATTTCCACAGATCTGACTTTTTCAGGTCCCACGGACCCTGTATGTAAAGAAACCACTCTTACCAGAAAATAGACTGCAACTGAGACGATTAGCACCAGCAAGAATGTGCTTCCTGCGCATGCCAATTAAAGATACAAAGACAACAACCTAAGGTGTTAATAGCTAAAATTAGTAGTTCCAGATTTTGCTTCCAAACCAAATTTAGAGAGTTGCGATTGCTTTGTGCAGTTATTCTTAAGGGAAAATAAAAAGCATAAGAGATATGTGATAGAAACTCCCTGAGTGCAGGGTGTGTGCTCAAGCTGCTCAAGAAAATGCCTTCAGTGTTTTCAGTAGTGTTTGGCACATAATTGGTGTTTAATAGTTATTTGTGGAATAAATGACCAAAAATTTATCTCATGCTTCAAGAATTCTAAATAGCAAAAGAAGGATGAGTTAAATAGAAAGGACGTGATATACAATATGCATTAATGTGGAAAAAGTTTTAAAAGTCACAATCATGCCAAAGACTGCATTTACCACATATGCAGTATGGCATGCATGCTGGAAAAAATACATAGTGGGGGAATTTGGAAATATCAGATCATTTAGTCAATTAGAAATTCTATTAAATATTCACTCTTAAAGAATCCTTTAATTGATCTCTACTGTTTGTTCTGTAAGTACAGACTTCTGAATAAATTAAAGTGGGTAACAGCATTATTGCTAATAAGGGAACAATGCTCTATCGAGAGGGTAATAAATACCCAGAATCTGAATAAAACATCTCTTTTTCTCATTCTTCGTATTATTTTCTAATATCAATATCCAACAGAAGATAAAAATATCAGTCAAAGAATCAAATGTCTCTACCACTGTTCCATGAAGATATGGACATGACTTGTTAATATAGAGAAACTATATTCATTGCTTTCTTTTCTTAAAAAAAAAGATTAGTGAAATTAAATTAATGAAGAAGAGTGAAAAAATGTTTATCCTTGGTTTGAAGATTCCATCAGCTACTTCTCTTCAAGTTAACTGAAATTCCAAAATTTCAAGTTTGGAACTTGAAATCTTAAAAAATACTAGAGCACTCAGTGGGTTATTCCTGGTTAGTTTGTAAGTTAAATTCAAATCTATTAGCAGTAAGTTTGACTTATAATTGCTTCAAAATGAGAGACAACGCCCTGAACATCACAGTCTTAAAGAAGACTGACCACCTCTCACAGACAAAGCAAGTCTTTGGAATACCATTATGAGGATATTTAAATTTCCTTCTAAAACTGAGATTGAATTTTCTCTATCTAAAAGCCTGTTCCCTGTCCCCATTTAGCCTGTTTACTGTGGCAAATCTGTGCATCAGACTCAAGTCACATCTGTGCAACTGGGCCCAGACGAGGCACTCCTGAGGTGGGAACAGAGCCGTTGCTCCATGCCTCCCAGATGCTTGTCTTTTCATATAAATCAACAGCTGTCTCCTAAATAACATTAAGAATATTACTATAAAAATAAGACATTCTCATAACAAAAATCCCAAACAATACCAAAGGGCATAAAGTAAAATTCCCTCTTAATTCTCAACCTTTAAAACTTGATAAGAATGTACTTTGGACATTTTCCTGGATCAGTACCCATCGTCCTACCTCATTTTTAATAATGGAGAACAGCATTTTATTGTATACATACCAACATTTATTAAACAATTTCCCTATTGGTGCACAATTAGGTTCTTTCCAGGGTTTAAAATTCATTATTACTAATTGTGCTGTTGAACCCTTCTCATATACTGTTTTTGTACCCCCTTGCAATACATCTGCAACATAAATTCCTAGAAGTGGAATTCTCAGTAAAAACATGTGAATGTTAATTTTATAGTTATTGCCAAACGTACTGCAAAATTATTGCAACCAATGAACACTGTCACCAATTCTGTAGGAAAGTTCCATTTTCCTCTTCCTCTTAAGAACTTTTTTCATTGCATAGGCAAAAGATTCACTCTGATATTTCAGTTGATTAACAAATTTATCTTTCTTTGAATATGAGTGAGGGTGAGAATCTTTTTATCTATTTATAGTGATTTGTACTTCCTTTTTTAGCATGAACCGCCTTTTCATTTATTTAGTGGCTGCCCAGAAGGCACAATCTCAAAAGCTGGGTGAGGATCTATGTAATTTCCCTATTGCCATCTTTCCTATGCCAATCAGAAAACACATCAAAACACAAATAAATGTAGTGGAATTAAAACAGAGAGAACGCTGAATCTGTTCTAATTCACTGTTTCATTAAAAATTAAGAAAAAATGAAGATTGGCAATAGATTTTTTATTATTGGCAATAGATTTCTAATGACACACTTCACAAGTGATCCCAATCTCCTATCCAGATTAGTTCAAAAAATAAAACTATATTATCTAAGACAGTACCAAAGACAAATAACTTATACTTAAATAATTCTGTTTAAAGCTGCAAAGCTATTTTCAAATACTACTTTTTCTTAATACTTAAAAAGTTATAACGGTTTTAGTAGAAATAGGAGCTATCTACTTTACCTAGGAAATGAAGAAGGTCAATCATTCTAATCAGGCTAACTTAAATTTGGAAAAAAAAGAACAGATTTAAAACCAGTGTTTATGAGTAAAATATTTCAAAACAATGGCTGCCTTTGGGGTAAAACTGTAAAGTCAGGAAAGTATTCTCAAGAAAGGGTTAAATAAATAGCTCAATTATAGGGTAGAATCAGGCATTCAAAATTGGAAAGGGTATCTATGCAGTAAGAGATTCTTTAAAAACTGAAACAGATGTTATAATGTAGTTCATAAAACTTACGAGCCCACTTATTTATATACAAACTGCAATTGAAATAACAGCAGGACAAATTCTCAATGTTATGAAGCCAGGATTACAAAACACACCATAAATGTGTGAACTTACCCATAGATAAAGCCAGGTCTCTTACCTCTGTGGCCAGGCTCTGGCTTGCACCATTGTCAAGAAGAAACTTGACAACTTCCAGATGGTTTTCCTGGGCTGCCATATACAATGGCGTGAAACCATTCTGCAAAATAAGCAATAAAATGTTTGTTTGCAGCTTTCTAGGGGTAATCTAGTTTTCCACTCTGCTGATCATATTATACATTCCAAGAAATGCTCACATACAATACTTTTAAACATTTTTTTTTTTTTTTTGCATGGGCAGGCACCAGGAATTGAACCCAGGTCTCTGGCATGGCAGAGGGGAATTCTGCCACTAAGCTACCATCACACCACCCTCACATATAATAGTTTTAATGATACTTTCACGTAGATAGTCATATTTATTAGAAACCCTGTATACCATAACTTAAGCACCATTCATAATTTAAGCATAATTCACAGTTACACTTCATAAATTCCGGGTTTAGGTGTGGTTCATAATTCAGTTTAATTCATTAAGTGTAATTCATACAAATATATCTAATTTAGATAAATAAGTCCATTCATTTAATCATCAACACCTACCATGAAAAAAGAATTGTACTAGATGCTATGGAGGATATGAAGAATATATTTGGCTATTGTAGTTTCCAGGAATTATTTGAAACAAAAAGTGCATTTTTTTCACATAAAACTAAGCATCTGAAATAGTTCCTACTTTGGAAGGAATTTATATTAATTTCAAATAGCTCCAAACTTACCACAGACAGGCAAAGAAAGGAATGCCAGTTTATAAAATGGTATATTTCAATTCAAAGTGGAATCCAATTAGACTTGTTTCTTGTATGTTTCCTTTCCTTCCATTTTTTGCAAAAGTTTGCTTTGTATGTGTCTCTGAAATGTGCTTATACTGTTAAATAATTTGGATTTAAGCAAAGGAATATACACATTATATCTCAACCTTCTTATTAAAAACATGTTGCCTATGTGTGTTTGTTCTCTAGAACAATGTATTTCACACTGGATTAAAAGGCAATGTTCAGTGAGGAAATCAACTGAGGTGGATATGGGTCATGACCAGAATTTTACCAAAAAACTGATATTTTCTGTTAAATTCTGTACTTTCATTTTCATAAAAGTTTTTCATTTATCCTCTGTTTTATTTATAAATAAACAAGTGTATATATATATCTATATATGTGTGTGGTTACTGGGTCTTAATGAACAAAGATTAAAAAAAGAAGGCTTAGGTAAATTATTTTTAACTAATCGAATATCAAGACATTAATTTCTACTTTCATAAATTAATTAAACATATGCTATACTGCTGTTTGACTATGTCGCTGAATAAGCTAAAGTGGGACTTATGATCAGGAATTGTATCTTTCTTTTATCTATTATACCTAAAAGAGCTTAGAATGATATATTTTGATGACAACGAAAAATAAAAATTATTACATAAAATACATTTTTCAATATTTTGCAGATTGCATGTAGAATTATGTTTTGCTCCATATCTGTGCTGATATGATTTTTGGTTGTGTGAAAGCTATGGCTAAAATTACCTACAAATATAATATTTACAAGAAGCTGATTGTATGATATAAACATTAAACTGTAATAAATTCTATTAATACATTTTCTCAGAACAGGCTTCTATTCAACTGAATGTTCTGGAAATCTTACTGTATAGATTTTAAAATTTCAAAGAATATAATTAAATATGCCCAAAAGTAAAATGTTACCAAATATTCAAACTCTTGTGATTCAAAAGGTTTAGGTTTCTCATTATAAATATCAATTTCTATATATGATTCCCTTATTTTTCATTAATTCAGCTGTCTGTTAAGCTCACTTATTTGGAATTCAGAGGTGAATTTGAAAGTAAGTTAAAAAGGTCCTTGAGCAGATTAAAAGTGATGCCATATAACAAATACTATATACACTTCATCCATTGGAGGGTTTTTCTGTTTTACTATTTTGCACACACTCTTAGGAAGCTGGGTTAGCTGGGTTCCACACTCAATATCAGAAGCATAAAGTTAGAAGAGATGGAAAAAGTACAGGTAGATTTCCTAACTTCTTAAGCCTCTTTCCTTTTTTAGGGGGGTGGGTAGAGGGTGGGTTGTGCATGGTCCGGGAAGCCTCTTCCTTTTAAACTGTCTACCTAGTGACATCAGTGAAAACACACACAGAGAAGGAGAGAGAGAGAATGTGTTTAATCTCTGTCGCTATTCCCAGAGCTGTGAGGGAAATTGAAAAGTAATTTACGATTATCCTCATCCTATTGCTGACTATTTTCTCATTTTCCTATTAGACAAAAACAACAATGTTTAGTCTTCGGTTAACTTAAATATCTGTGTTAAACAAAGAAAATCAAGGGGGGAAAAAACGAAAAAACAGAAAAAGTGAAAACCAGTGTGGATATCCCTCATAACTAACTTGACCACTGAGCATCTATCTATTTTCCCTAATCAGGTGTTGTCTTAGAAAGCTAAAATTTCCAGAGGTAAGGCTCAAAGTTTTAGGAGAAACGTTCTTCAAGGAAAATTCCAAAATGGTTGCAGCTTTTTTCAAGTACAAATATCAACCCAATAATTTATCCCAGTGGGTTCTCAACTTCAGACTGGAAATGTGCTGGGGTTCAGGATCCCCTGAGAATCACTGCTCGGTCTACATACCTGCCTTCTAGCTCCCTGTATGCCCACTGGTCCTGCAGTTGCCTTCCAGAACCAACTATTTCATGGCTCGTGAAGAAAACTTAAAGTTAGGGCTTAAGTGGATGCCACTCTTACAGAAATGGAACTTCCAGAGAGTGGTTCTTGAAAAGCAAATCCTTAAAATAATTCTATAACACCCTTCTCTATGATGGCAGAAAATGAGATACATAGAACAAAATTTACTCAGAAATGATTTATAGACAAGAGCCACTGCAAGCAGTTCTGTATTTAATTGTTTTCCACAATAGCTTTCCCCTTCTTCTTGAGTGTTTCCCATCAAATAATTATTGCTTTAACCTGAATGAGGGTAATTTTCTGAATAGTTCATTTTATTTAATTGATAGGGGATTCAGGTACCATAAAATCTACCATTTTAAACTGCACAACTCAGTGGGTTTTAGTATATTCACAAGGCTGCATAACCATCACTAGTACCTAATACCAAAACATTTTCATTACCCCCAAAATAAATCTACACCCATTAGTAATGACTCTCCTTTCACCACCCCACAGCCCCTGTCAATCACAAATCTGCTTTCTGTCTCTACAGATTTGTCTATTTTTAACACTCCATATAAATGAAATTATATATTATGTGGCCTAGTTCTAGTCCATATTGATGAAATGTTATTTTGTTTTTGGTGAGGTCTTCATGATGGAAATTCCAATTTTATAACAAGCATCTGGGGTACGTGTGTTTATGTATGTGTGTGTGTGTGCACATGTGTGTGCATATTTTGTTTTGCTTTGGTTTTGGTTAACCAGCATCCATGTCCATTCCTTCAGTTGTCAATATCACACCTATTTCCTTTGAGGGGTTACCTCTTGTAGGACTCATATTGGTTGGGCTTTGAATCAAACTGGCCTGAGTTTCTTTAACCACATATGCAGGACATCTTCTGCCTGCTCCTTCAGGTATACTGCTCTATCCTCCGCACACATTCTCTGCCCAGCACTTCCTCCCTACCCTTGGTTGGTCTGTGGGGACCACATCAAAGGGCAGCCTTCCCCTCTGGCTTCTAGTTATGTCCTACCATTGCCCACCCCAAATATCTGGTTTCCAAAGCCTTATGAAAGCTTCTTTAGCCTTCCATTTTATTCTATGTATTAATTTATTTATTCCAATAAATTCCCTTTTTTGCTCAAGTTAGTTTCTATTGTTTTAATCCAGATAACCACAAATTAATACAAACTTCATCTATCAAGAAAGGATTAATAAGGCATGAGAATGCAAGCATACTACTTAGTTATGATTGGGGAGAAGAAAATTAGAAATACTCATTGGAAGGAGTGAATAAAAATATTACAATTCTGTCTGAGGTTTAAGGTTTAAGAAACAAAAAAGTTTAAGGGACAAGGAATTCAATATGTTGTCTCTGGACAACCTACAGCTGTAATGATTTTCTTGGAATAGCATCTGGATTGAAAGAATGGTCAGGTTTCAGAAAGAGTGTTATTTTTCTCCTAAAAGAAAATAGCACACCACTGTTTCACATTCACTGTCTAATTTAGGAAATTTCCAAAACAAAGAGTAAGCCAGAAAGGAACATATGGTTGCCCAGTTTATATTTTCTTTGCTGAAGCAACAATAGACTCAATTCTCAAAAGCCTGAGCAGCTCAAAACTGAGTGTATATGCTATTTGATAAGTTTTATCCAAAATCTTCAGTACCTCGGGCTCTGAGCATGTATCATGGCATTATGATAAATGTACAAATCATCACTTATAATTTTACAGATAGTACTGAGGCATGTTGCCTAAAACCCCCCTAAGTGAAATGAAATTAAAAAGTTCTCCTGTGATTTCATTTCAGTAAAGGCCTAAACTTCATCCATGAATGTCCAGTTTCTTACAGACAGTACTGCTATTAATTTAGACATTAAAGGCACGGTGCTGGATTTGCATTGATTCATATATGATATTGTTTTTTGTGAAGATCAGTTAGACACAGAGGTGTGTCATCAGATCAACAGTTAGAGAGGCTCTATCTGGACCGCACCCATCTATCTGACTTCATCAGGAGCAGAAGTCTCCACTGTAGGGGACATTAGGACAATCAGTAAGACAAAAGGAGCCACTGGTTTCGTTCAAGGGTCTTTCCTTTGTTAACGCCACTATAACAATCTGTCCATTTAGAATACTTTGACAACTAAAATAAAATATTATTTGAAACAGAACACTGCTTCTTTATAAATACAGTTGGTGCTTTACATTATAGAAAAAGACAGAGAAGGAGAAAGAGTGGGGCTATCGTTGGATTTGGCAGTTTGAGATTTTTAATAGCAAACATCATTAACCATGTTGCTGAATTTTGGACAAAGGATTGAGGACTAAACAATGGTAGAACTCTTTTGTAATCACAATTTAATTACTCACTTCAATTTCTTTCTCAGGATAGAAAGTGGAATGTTAAGTTAGATAATATCAGAGTTAACTAATTTGTTAAGAACCAGGGATCATGGTGATAACAAAAATTAATTTAAAATAAAATCTACACATTCCTACCTTCAGTGAGTCTTGGTTTATTAGATCAGAACTTGATACGGCCAGTGTCATTTTTATTTTTGAGACAAAAAGGATTTTTATATTCAAGAGGAGGGTGAAGGACTCTCTTTACACTATCTCTTGTTGGTTATTCAATATTACCTAGAGGCTAAGACTGTCTTTATTGAATATTAATACTCCTATGATGTTTTATACGCTGTACCTAAATGGAGTTTAATTTCATTTCATGGTATTATTGCTTGTTGTTCTTTATTAAAACTGGAAGAGTTGTTACAGAGAATCATTGAGGAAACTCCCCTCTGCTGCTTAGTCACCGCATTACTATTCTGTCCACAGAACGACACAGTTCAGAAGGCATCTGAGGGCAGGTTTTCTGATGAAGGGGAAACGCTTTGCTGTGCTCAGTGTGGCATGGCATTTCAAGCACAGCTGCTATGCAAGCAACGGAAATTCACAGCCCATGTTCTCCCTCATTTCATCATCTGCATGGAATGTGTATAAACTGAAATCAAAATTGGGTAGGATTTTATTTCAAATTCAGCTTTTCCTAGATACTGCAGAGAAGTTATAAAACCATGACTGCTGTAAGTACTGGCCAGGAATGTGTGCAATGTTTAAACGAGATTTATTTGTCTTCCCTTGGGAAAAAAAAATGGGTTAAATTGTTTCCCTCCTACCTCAGAAACTAAAACTGGCTATTTTCCAATTAAAAAAAGTTATAGGGACATTTAAAATAGTCAGTTTAAATGCGTGGTACTGTTATTCGATTCAGCTGGTCTGTAACTCTTTCCATTTAATATACCTGTCAATATTCAACTTTCTATAATTCATTTCAGCATTATAAAGGAAATGCTCATAGGGGATCCAAAAAACAGTGACCATGTAACAAAGGTTCTACCACGGACAACCAGAAATAAATTTGATCAAAAATACAGGAAATCCCGTGGAGATGCTTTTCTATGATCACATAATACTGGTATTTAATGGCCTCAGAGCCACTGTCTCTATGGCTAAAGGATAAAGGAAAAGAAGTCACTGCAATTCTGTGAACCCATAAATACGGGAGGTTCATGATATTCAAAGACAAGTACTGGAAAAGGCTGATGAAATCAAATGCCTTTTAAATGGAGATTGTCATGGTCAAGTTCATGTGTCAACTTGGCCAAGTGGTGGTACCTGTTTGTCTGGTTGGGCAAGTGCTGGCCTGTCTGTTGTGATGAGGGCATTTCATAGAGTTAAATCATGATCATGGCAGATGCATCCACAGCTGATTCCATTTGTAATCAGCCAAGGGGAGTGTCTTCTGCAATGAGTGATGCTAATCTAATCACTGGAAGCCTTTTAAGGAGGATTCAGAGGAGACAGGCTCTCTTCCTGCTTTGGCCAGCGAGCCTCTCCTGTGGAGTTCGTCCAGACCCTCCATCGGAATCATCAGCTTCACAGCCTGCCCTGTGGATTTTGGACTCTGCGTTTCCATGGTCACGTGAGACATTTTTATAAATTTCATATTTGCAAGTGTTCCCTGTTGATTCTGTTTCTCTAGAGAACCCTAACTAATACAACTTGGTACCGGGAGTGGTTCTTAAGAAACAGAATCTTAAAAGTGGGTTTTTATGAATGTTTTTCTACTCTGACTGGACTCAAAGGCACTAAGAACTCTATTCCCATAATCAGAATGACACTCCCAATCCATGGAATGTGTTGGCAAAAGAGATAGTCAAAATATCACCACTCGATTCTCCTAATGTTTCGCTTGTACGAAGCCAGGCTCTGGGGGATAATGTTTTTGACACCTTTACGGAGTTTTGTGGAAATAAGAGGTATAGCGATGTTGGCTGGTTGTTGTTAGATACGCTGGCTACATTAAGGAGTGAAAGGGATGGGCTTAAGGCTTCAAACAAGAAGCTTAAGCACCGTCTGACAGATGTAGACGTTTCTGTGAGTGTCCTGAAGGAAAATCTTATTTCCTGTAGCTGTAGACTTGAGATCTCTAAAAATTAGACTCAGAATCTTATTGTTAGAGTAGCAACTGTACAACATAAACTGTAATCTCAATGTTGCATGGTGTCTGCTATTAAAGTGAGGGCATTGATTGGAAAGGAGCGGGACCCTGAAAAATGGGATGGGGACATATGGATTGATAATGATGTCGGGGGTGAGGTTGAACCCCTAGGTCATGCTGAGTCCTCTATAGAGAACCCTGTAATAGTCTTCCCTGAGGACACAGCCACCTCACCTCTAGTCTGCCTTGAGGAGTTGGCCACCCAACCTCCTCCTGAAGGGATTAGCCCTAGAGTGATTAATCCTGTTTCACCAGATGAAACTGCAAATGAATGCCCTGAAGCAAATGACTTAGAAGATACTTCTAATTCTTTTCATGACCCATCCCAGCACCCCTCATTTCTTCCAGACCTACAACTAGACTCAAGTCCCAAAAGGCTCCTACAGGTGAGGTACAAAGTATCACACATGAGGAGGTATGTTATACTCCAAAAGAACTGTGTGAGTTTTCCAATTTATATAGACAGAAATTAGGGGGATATGTGTAGCAATGAATTTTAAGGGTGTGGGATAATGGTGGGAGGAATATAAGGTTGGATCAGGTTGAATTTATGGATATGGGCCCACTAAGCAGAGATTCTGCAATCAATCTTATAGCTCGAGGGGTTAGAAAAGGTATTAAAAGTTTGTTTGGATGGTTCGTTGAAACATGGATCAAAAGGTGGTCAACATTACCTGAGGTTGAAATGCCAGAACTGCCCTGGTATAATGTAGATGAGGGGATCTGGAGGCTTAGAGAGGTTGGAATGTTAGAGTGGATTTATCATGCAAAGCCTGCTCTTACACCCCAGGAATGTCCAGAGGATGCACCTTTTACCAGAACAGTGAGAAATAAATTTGTGAGACTAGCGCCATCATCCCTGAAGAGCTCTGTAGTTGCACTTCTCCATAGGTCAGATATTACTGTGGGAACTGCTGTCACTGAGCTGGAATCCTTAAACACAATGTGGATGACTGGATCCCGAGTTGGCAGAAGCCAGGTGGCCGCACTTAATTGCCAAAGACAGGGTAGACATGGCTATTATAATAGAAAGCAAACTCAAAGCAGGAGTCAAAATTATATGACTCGCAGAGATTTGTAGCATTGTAAGTCATGAGGTACCTAGAAATACAATAGAAGGGCAGTCTACTAAATTCTTGTTTGAGCTGTATAAACAAAAGAGTTCTAGGTTAAGTGAACAGAAGTCTAACCTAAATTACAAAAGCGCAGAGTCATGGTCCCTTAATCAATTTCCAGATTTGAGACAGTTTCCAGATCCAGAGCCCCTTGAATGAAAGGGAGGCCAGATCCCTTTGGGGGAGAACCCTGTTATACTGCCACAAATTTATACTGTTAATCTCCTCCAAGACTTCCCCAAGGAGACCAACAGCCTTTTACCAGGGTAACTGTACACTGGGGAAAAGGAAATGATCAGATATTTCAGGGATTATTAGACACTGGTTCAGAAGTGACATTAATTCCAGGGGACCCAAAATGTCACTCTGGTCCACCAGTCAGAGTGGGAGTTTATGGAGGCCAGATGATCAATGGAGTTTTAGCTCGGGTCCGTCTCACAGTGGGTCCAGTGGGTACCTGGACCCATTCTGTAGTTATTTCCCCAGTTCCAGAATATATAATTGGTATAGACATACTGAGCAACTGGCAGAATCCCCACATTGGCTCTCTAACTTGTGCAGTGAGGGCTATTATGGTGGGAAAGTCCAAGTGGAAGCCACTAGAACTGCCCCTACCTAGCAAAATAGTAAATCAGAAGCAATACCAGATTCCTGGAGGGACTGCAGAGATTACTGCCACTCTTAAGGACTTGAAGGATACAGGAGTGGGGTGATTCCTACCACATCCCCATTCAACGCTCCTATTTGGCCTGTGCAGAAAAACAGATGGGTCTTGGAGGATAACAGTGGATTTCAGCTGGCAAGGTCTGCAATACACTTTCACTGTCCTACCTCAGGAGTATATCAACTCTCCAGCCCTATGTCATAATCTTGTCCGCAGGGACCATGATCATTTCTCCCTCCCACAAGACATCACACTGGTCCATTATATTGATGATATCATGCTGATTGGACCTAGTGAGCAAGAAGTAGAAACTACTCTAGACTTACTGCTAAGGCATTTGTGTGTCAGAGGATGGGAAATAAATCCAACAAAAATAGAGGGGCCTTCCACCTCAGTGAAATTTCTAGGTGCCCAGTGGTGTGGGGCATATCGAGATATCCCTTCTAAGGTGAAGGATAAGTTGCTGCATCTGGCCCCTCCTATGTCCAAAAAAGAAGCACAACACCTAGTTGGTCTCTTTGGATTTTGGCAACAACATATTCCTTATTTGGGTGTGCTACTCCGGCCCATTTATCAAGTGACCAGAAAAGCTGCTAATTTTGAGTGGGGACTTGAACAAGAGGAGGCTCTGTGACCGGTCCAGGCTGTGCTGTAAAAGCTGCTCTGTCACTTGGGTTGTATGAGCCATCAGATCCAATGGTGTTGGAAGTGTCAGTGGAAAATAGAGATGCTGTTTGGAGCCTTTGGCAGGCCCCTATAAGAGAATCACAACACAGACCTTTAGGATTTTGGAGCAAAGCTTACCATCTGCTGCAGATAACTACTCTCCTTTTAAGAAACAGCTTTTGGCTTGCTACTGGGCCTTAGTAGAGACTGAATGCTTAACCAAATTACCATGAGACCTGAGTTGCCTATCATGAGTTGGGTGTTGTCTGACCCACCAAGCCATAAAGTTGGGCAAGTGCAGCAGCACTCTATTGTAAAATGGAAATGGTATATATGAGATAGGGCCAGAGGAGGTCCTGAAGGCACAAGTAAGTTACATGAAGAAGTGGCCCAAATGCCCATGGTCTCCATTTCTGCCACATTACCTTCTCTTTCCCAGACCAGAGCTATGGCTTCTTGGGGAGTTCCTTACAGTGAATTGACTGAGGAAGAGAAAACTCGGGCCTGGTTTACAGATGGTTCAGCACGATATGCAGGTACCACCTGAAAGTGGACAGCTGCAGCACTACAACCCCTTTCTGGGGTGCCTTTGAAGGACAGTGGTGAGAGGAAATCCTCCCAGTGAGCAGAACTTCGAGCAGTGCACCTGGTTGTTCATTTTGCTTGGAAGGAGAACTGGCCAAAGGTGTGTTTGTATACTGACTCATGGGCTGTTGCTAATGGTTTGGCTGGATGGTCAGGGACTTGGAAAGACCATAATTGGGAAACTGGTGACAAAGAGGTCTGGGAAAGAAGTATGTGGATAGACCTTTCAGAGTGGGCTAAAAACATGAACATATTTGTGTCCCATGTGAATACATACCAGAGGGTGACTTCAGCAGAGGAAGGTTAATAATCAAGTGGATAAGATGACCCATTCTGTGGATCCCAGTCAGCCTCTTTCCCCAGCAACTCCTGTCATTGTCCAATGGGCTCATGAACAAAGTGGTCATAGTGGTAGGGATGGAGGTTATGCATAGGCTCAGCAACATGGACTTCCACTCATCAAGGCTGACTTAGCTATAGCCACTGCTGAGTGCCTAATCTGCCAGCAGCAGAGACCCACACTCAGCCCCTGATATGGCACCATTCCCCGAGGTGACCAGCCAGCTACCTCGGTGGCAGGTTGATTACATTGGATCACTCCCTTCATGGAAGGGGCAGCAATTTGTTCTAACTGGAATAGACATACTCTGGATATGGGTTTGCTTTCCCTGCATGCAATGCTTCTGCCAAAACTACCATCTGTAGGCTTATAGAATGCCTCATCCATCGTCACAGTATTCCACACAGCATTGCTTCTGATCAAGGAACACACTTCACAGTGAATGAAGTGCAGGAACGGGCACATGCTCATGGAATTCTCTGGTCTTACCATGTTCCCCATCATCCAGAAGCAGCTGGATTGATAATGTGGTGGAATGGCCCTTTGAAAACTCAATTATAGTGCCAACTAGGTGGCAATACCTTGAAGGGCTGGAGTAATGTTCTCCAGGAAGCTGTATATGTTCTGAATCAGCATCCACTGTATGGTGCGGTTTCTCCCATAGCCAGGGTCCATGGGTCCAGGAAGCAAGTGGTGGAAATGGGGGTGGTACCACTCACTATTACCCCTAGTGATCCACTAGGAAAAATTTTGCTTCCTGTCCCTGTGACCCTGAGCTCTGCTGGTCTATAGGTTTTAGTTCCAAAAGAGGGAGTGCTTCCACTAGGAGAAACAACAATGATTCTATTGAACTGGAATCTAAGACTGCCACCTGGTCACTTTGGGCTACTCATGCCCCTGGATCAACAAGCCAAGAAGAGGATTACATTATTGTCTGGGGTGATTGACCCTGACTATCAGGGAGAAATAGGACTGCACCTACACAATGGAGGTAAAGAAGAGTTTTCTTGGAATATAGGAGATCCCCTAGGGTGTCTTTTAGTACTACCATGCCCTGTGATTAAAATCAATGGGAAACTGCAACAACCCAATCCAGGAAGGACTACAAATAGCTCTGAAACTTCAGGAATGAAGCTTTGGGTCACCCCACCAGGCAAAGAACCATGGCCAGCTAAAGTGCTCACTGAGGGTAAAGGGAACATGGAATGGGTATTGGAAGAAGGTAGTGATAAATATGAACTAAGATCACATGATCAGTTACAGAAATGAGAACTGTAATGCTGTTTTGTTCATGTTATACTATTTAAGTTGTAAGATATCAAGTTTAAGAATGAATATTACCCAAAGACTTGCAATCTATTCTGGAGAGATTTAATGTGTTTCTAGTTATATGCAAGACAGTTGAGTATTCTTAGGTGAAAGAAAAAACGTGTGTTTTAATGTTTTTTATTTAGAAATTAGGTATGGTTTAAAGTGATATGTATAGCTGCCAAGCTGACAAGGGGTGAACTGTCATGGTCAGGTTCATGTGTCAACTTGGCCAAGAGGTGGTATCTGTTTGTCTGGTTGGGCAAGTTCTGACCTGTCTGTTGCAATGAGGACATTTCATAGAATTAAATCATGATCACGTCAGCTGCATCCACAGCTGATTCCATTTGTAATCAGCCAAGGGGAGTGTCTTCTGCAATGAGTGATGCTTAATCTAATCAATGGAAGCCTTTTAAGGAGGAATCAGAAGAGATAGGGTCTCTTCCTGCTTCGGCTGGCGAGCCTCTCCTGTGGAGTTCGTCCAGACCCTCCACTGGAATTGCTCCCTTCATAGTCTGCCTTGTGGATTTTGGACTCTGTGTTTCCACAGTCATGTGAGACACTTTTATAAATTTTATATTTGCGAGTGTTCCCTGTTGATTCCATTTCTCTAGAGAACCCTAACTAATAAAGAGATCAAAGGCCATAGTAAACGAACAAAGTCTGACATTTTACCTTGAAAGATATAACTAGAAATTGCAAAAGTAAGTTTATATGATATAACAAAATGTAGGTTATGCCTTCATGTACTAGTTCTTAGAATTAATAAACATTAAATAAGGTATAATTTTTTTGTGTGGAGAAAAAGTATAATTTTTCCACAAAATGATATGAAATGCAGTAAGACCTTGTTAAACATGAACTCAACACATGCGAATCCAGGTATACATGGCTAGCAATAGAAAAAAATAAAGGCATAGGGAGAATTAAGATAAAAAAATTATCTCTATGATGATGAATTTTGTTTGCTTATTGCTACTAGGGTGTTTAATTGCCTTACTTATAAAAATATGTGTGGTAGGTATGTTTGTATAAGAAATAATTGTTAAGTAATAGGGTTTGCTGTTATATGCACCGTATATAGACCCAGAGAGCAGAGCAGAGGCTGGGGGGTAGGCGGGGAGGTGTTACAGAACGCTGACCCAGCCAGGGTCTCCAGGGAATACCAACCCCAACTCGTTGACGTCAGGCACCTTCCCAGCCTCTCATTGGCTGCTGCCAATTTTTTTCCTCTGGGGAGGGTTGAAGAGACCAATGTGCAGTGTAGGCTGCTGGGGTGCACATGTGACAGAGAATTAAAATTAAAAAAAAATTACTTCTATGAGCAATTGTATTTACTTATTGTTACTAGAGTGTTTAATTGCCTTATTTATAAAAAATGTGTGCTAGGTCTGTTCCAATAAGAAATACTTATTAAATAATGGGATTCACTATTATGCACAATTTTCAACTTCCTTGAAGAATCTTGTAATGTATTAGTTGTGCAAACGAGGTCCTATTGTACTGACATCCTTCACTTCACTTTTGACTTTCACAATATGCGCCTTTTTACAAAAAGTATTTGAAGATGTCATCAAGTTAACCAAAGACCTCAATTTTTTTCCTTTATTTAATCTTTTGACTTTCAAATCATTCTTATTTGAAAGATTGATCAGGAAATCAACCAAATTCTTCAAATACTGTCTGGTCTAACACTGCCAAGAAGCCACCTACCCACAGCTTGGCTGTCCACCAGCAGTTCTCTAACATTACTCTCCCTGCCTTCATGAAATCCTGCTTCTTTTCTAAGACTTGTAGTTTTATTCTGTAATCAACTTGTTTAATGTCCAATACCCTGAGGAGGACACTGACAAACAGGGATAGATTTTAGCATTCAACTGGAGGGAATGTTTGAGCAGTGACCAGTTTAAAAAGTGGTCAGTTCCTCAGTGAATATTTTTGTGTTATGATGCTGTTTGCTTTTCTGTACAACCTCACGTCCATGGGGACTCAACTAATGAACACTTGGATAATGAGCACCTAAATATTTAACCAATAAAGTAAAGTGAGTCTGCCAGACTCAAAGTCTTATCAAAAGACAATCTGATGGTATTCTTAGAACTTCATGCAAGACTCTGTGAATTTAGAGGAGGAACTACAGAAAGAATATTTGTGCAAATCCATTACAAATAATCTGGGAATCTTAACATTTGTGGACTTCTGAAGTTTATGCTGCTTAATTTTTTTTTAATCTGTTTCAGGAAATAGCTATGATGCCTTGGTAAGCAGGCATTAAGCAGTTTCTTTCCGATTAGATAAAGCAGTGATAGTTTCTGAACTTTTAAGAGCATTTCCTCATTTATAGACATCCCAGTTCCTTAGTAGATTAATAAATACTGGGGCTGGATGTGAGCTAACATCATAAAATAGGATAAGACCCTGCATTACAGATATCCTCTAAACATTTGTGTCCATGACTATGAACCATACAGTTTCATAGGTGGATGATTTGGAAAAAATATCTCTACCTTTCATGTATATATATTGTGAATGATAGCATATATTATTTAAGACGTTTCCATGTAAATACTCTGCAATAATATAATTATCTTTTAAACACAGTTAAGTATTGTGTTATTAGATCTACACCAAATCAGCCCTTGAACAAAAGAGCATTATTTGTAAATTACAATAATAAAATTTCTTTTCAATAGAGTTGTAGGTTTACCTGAGATTGTGCATTGACATTGGCTCCATTTGTAACCAGGACCTTTACCACTTCTGCTTGCCCAGCCAAAGATGCTATGTGCAATGCTGTGTTTCCTTTCTGTAAAATGAAAAGCAAGATATATCAACTCATTCACCTTTCTCTCCATTTCAACATTTTACAAAATATCAAATCCCTCTATGCTTAAAAGTTTCTCTAAAAAAGACAAAGTGGACAAGCATCTTGTGATGGCTGTTCATGTATCTACTTGGCCAGGTTATGGTGTCCAGTCGTTTTGTCAAGTAAACACTGGCCTGATTGTTACTGTGGGGACATCTGTGGACTGCAATCATCAGTAAATTGACTGTATCTATGGCTGATTTACATCTACAATTGACTGAGGAGATCGCCTTCAACAATGAGAGAAATCTCATCTAATCAGTTGAAGGCTTTAAAAGGAGAAGTTGATCTCAGCAGTCAGAAAGGAGAATTTCCATATCTACTTCAGCCAGCCAGCTTCTTCTGGGAAACTCATTGAAAAGCTTCATCAGAGTTACCAGCTTGTGGCCTGCCATACAGAATTTGGACTTGCCCATCCTGACAGTCATGGGAACCTAATCCTTTAAAATGCTTCATAATATTTACATAATGTGCACACACACACACATCTGTTGGTTCTGTATCCCAAGAGAACCCCAATACAGACCTCAGGAGAAGTCTATCCTGATTTGCATATTCTCATAGAGGGCTGAATATTACATTTGGCCTGTGAGAGGTTAAAAAGAGTTAACTATGCGATACTGACCTTTGTAGCTGCATCCACGTTGGCTTCTCTCTGTAGCAGTTCAGAAACAACTTCCACATGGCCTTCTTTGGAAGCAAGATGGAGAGCGTTCAACCCATTCTGATTAGGAGAGAAGGGGAAGCTTTACTCAGCAGGTTGAAAATAGAGCAGTGAACAGTCTCCCGAGAACCCTTAAGATAATGCATTCTACCAACATTCACTCGCATATATATGATGGAGGAATTTGAACCAGGAACAAAAAATACTTGAAAAACTATGTAGGTTATCTTGATATCATTGGTTATCAAATTTTAGGAATTAATTATTAAAGGATGTATGTACGCCTAGTTTCTGATGTTCCTCAAACAAAGAAGAGAGTAAGATGATAATAAAAATCTGGTAAAATTTAACAGGAAAAACTAGCAAAAAAGAGAATGCCTTGGTAATATTTCAGGAAAACTTTAAGTAGTTTAAAAGTCTAGACTTTAAAATTTTTGATTAACAAACTAAACAAGAACAATGACAACACAACAACTACTAACCTGATTGCAGATGTTGATATCAACTCCATTTTTTATGTAGTCAAGGGCCTTTTCTAGGTGTCCAGCTCGAGCCGCTCTTAAGTAACTTGCGTTGGCATCAGACTAAAACAGGAAAGAAAAAGCATCTCAATGAAAATGCAACTAAAGTGCATTTTTACTCCAAACTAAAGAAAGGTAAAGCTGAGGTGTTTCATTTGAGCAATTTGATTTCTACCATGAAAGCACGATGGTCTTTGCAAAGTCACCAGGAAAAGGACAAAGTTAGTTTCAAGTGTTCAAAGTTATCCGTTCTGTGCTGGAACTGGTTCAAAACTGAAAGAAAAAATTTCCCATATTGTGCTGGCCTATTAAATCAACATGCAATTTCCAGAGAGTCAGGAGAAATCCTAATAACTTCTTTGGTAGTTACATCATGAAGCTTCCACTATTCTACTGGACCAGAAATTTAACATCTGTTCCATTCTTTTCTGAGTTTCTAACTGCCACAGTTAATTTTTAAATTCATAGTTTCACAAACACAGTTCATATTCTCACACTAGTTAACAGGAATATGTGGGCAATGGTGTTGCATTTTCCTACAGGACATAGCTAGATTACATTTGAAAAGTATGTATAAATGCCTACACAGATATACTCTCCATAAATTTTCAAGCTAGTTAAGGCCATAGCCTGGAGAAAACTCTACCAGGAACATTTTCAGGAGCAAATGAATAAAAACATATTTTAAAAACAAAATACAAAACAAAACCTGCAGTTTGCTATAGAAGTAGAACAGCCCCAAACTTCTCATCATGGTGGTTATAAATACAATCATGCAGAATGTGGCTTTAAAAAGGAAGGTGTTTTCTTTCAGCCATATGGCCAATGCGTACTTCAAGCCTTGCCCCCCCCCCTTCAAATGCCATCTCATCTGTGAAGCCTCCCCAGAACTTTCAGACAGAATTTAATTGCTCAAGGCTCCCAAAGCACTGATTTCATTGAGACTCTTGGTATTCACCACATAGCATCATTATTTAGGTATACCTGTCCTTTCTCCCTAAAACATAAGCACTTTAAGAACAAAAATTAAGGACAGGCAACTGGAAAGCAGCCAAGATGCAGAATGAGAATTCATCCCTGGAAGTGTAATTGAGGTATACTTCTTCCTGTGGAAGGATCTCTGGTTCTGGTGGTAGTTCAGAAGAAAGACCACTGCCTGTGGAGTCTCTTCCACCCTTCCCACCTATGGCAGTAAGTCTCCCTCGAAATAAATACTGCTTTTTCTAAATAAGGGTGTCTCAATGATGGCACTACTGATATTTTGATTTGAATAATTCTTTGGCGGGGGGGGGGGGCTGTCCTATATACTGTCTGATGTTTAGCAGCATCCCTGGCCTCTATCCACTAGATGCCAGTAGCACCCTGTAGTTAGGAAAACCAAAAATGTCTTCAGAATTTCCAAATGACTTCTGGGAGCCAAAATTGCCCCAGGTGAGAACTAGTTCTCTAAATAAAAAGTAAACTAATTTGTTTAAAGATTGCAGGCTCAAAGAGACACACACCTTGACCTGGCACAAGGCAGTGACTGTAGATATAATTGTCACATTTCTGTTTCCCCTGCGATGAGAAGAGTCCCTGGCACGTGGCAGGTATTCTAGAAATTATTTGTGAGTGAACCACTCAATAAATTGTTTAGAAATTGCTATAGTAATTAAAATATCACCTGGAAAACACAGGAGGCTTTATTAACAATGATAATGACAACAGCTATTTAAACTGAGACTCTGCTACGATACAAAGATGAATACCAAAGATCATAAACTAAGCCCACCAAGTATCTCGGAGCACACAGAGGTGCTAGGAAAATAAAATAAAGCAGGGATTTCAGGCAAACGTGTAAACCACTTAGTTAGAGAAGAGGTTAAGTAGAAGGAAGACAGGAAGAGGTGAACATTCAAAGCAGACAAAGTTTCCAGGCATTTAAAGAAAAATAAAATGTAGTCTTTAAAAGAGCTTCACTACCTTTACCAGAATAGCTTTGTTTTGCTTATCATAAATACAGTTACAAATAAATTAGCTATGCAAGGATGGCTCATTGTACCATAAAATATCATCTTCTGTGTGTCTGCTCAATGACTTATCTGTGATTTTGCCTAGAAGAACTCTGAAGCTGTTCTGGGAAAAAATAACATCAGTCTGCCTGGATATTTTGACTGCCAGAGAGAATAAATGTGAGGACAGCATCCCAATCTTTGGCTATGAATGAAAAAAAAAAAAAAAAAAAAAAAAAAAAAAAGCAGCAGCCAAAGAAATTCAAAAAGAGGTGAGAAAAATCAAAGAAAGCCTTTGAATTTATTCTAGATCTGACAACTTTTGACAATTCTAGACACTATCTCCTATTGAGTTTTCTCAGAAATTTCCCAGCACAAACTCTAAAGCAAAACAAGATACAAGCATAGAAGACAAATCTTCTAATTCAGTAGTCCTCTGAGACTAATAAAGGTTAGAAATAAATACTTTTCCTTCAATAATTGCACATAAGTGTGTATACATAGCAAATCTGTGCATCCGTCATTTGCTCAAGATTCCATGTGGCTCAGGAATGCGAAGCCTGCTCATGGAATCTGTTGAAGAACTCCTGTTCTAACGACAAAGAACTCCCTGGTGGACACCTTCATTGTATCTGTCTCACAAATGACCTTAGTACCAAATTATTCTCTGAGGGAGCTAATTTATTACCCGGGAACTTTGGAAGGAAAGAGTAGGGACAAAATTTATTTGCTTCATTTTTTTTCAGCACTTTGTGACACACAGATATGGCCACTGCACCAAGGCATTAACAATCAGCCACTTTAGATTTCAAAGAAAAAAGCACAGAAGAAAAAAAAAGGCAAAGAAACCTAGACATTTTTTTGTCTATGAGGTGAGAGAAGAGTGCCTTGAAGGAAATTTGCAACGTAGGAAGTGAAATTATTAAAACCCACAGAAGAAGAACCAAGAAGTTCCTCCATTTATCCTCAACAACCTCCAAACAACGCAGTCACGTTTTCCTTCAACAAACATGGGTTGGACATCAGCTATGTGCTGGCCATTATGCCACATCTGGCTACAAAACAGTGGGCAAAACAGATGTGCTCCCAGTGATGACTTACTGACTTGATCTCAGTGCCTTGTACACATTCCCAGATTGTCTTGCTTCATGTCAATTACACTTTATATAGTCTTTATTCTTCAGTTTTTCCAAAATTCTGCCTGTAGAATTTATATATTTTTCAATATTACCTTAATATAAAAATATATCCCTATTCATTGTGTTGAATCTCTTAGTTATCATTTTATCAGATAACTAGATTTACTTTTAACAAAGGTGACAGCCTGTTTTTTAATCTAGAGCTTTCTATTAAAATATTGCCTCTTTAAAGGCAGCTGTGGAAAAAATACTTTAGAAGGGATTTAGGTCCCAAAAGAAGTTGAGCTCTGCCACATGGCAAGTCACATAGAGGAAATCATGGCCTAAGGAGTGAGTTGAATAGTTGGTCAACAACTTTTTTCCCTGGATTACCAAAATCTGAAGGAAGAATTCAGAAAACGAAAGTTTCTTTCATCACTATTTAATGTCTTGTCTATTTAACCATTTTACCATACAGGAAAAAAAATATGGACCTTGGATATTTTTTAAGGAAACAGATTCAAGGATAAAGCCAAGCATCATTATGAGTTAATACTCAGCACCTCCGCCTCCATTGGATACTGATATTGCTCAGCAGAGAACCTTGGTTGGAAAGAATAAGCATTTCCTGAGTGTCAAGTTCTGAGATAACTATTACTTCATACTTCTGATTATAGTATATGTGAGACATATGTTCTTATAATAATGTACTTATTTCATTACTTAATACAATATGTATAAATGATATGTCATTTATATTAATTTACTTAATCCTCATAATAACTCCTACAAAGTAGGTACTATTACTAGCTTCATTTGATAGGTGAGGCTATAGAAGGGCTGAGTGACTTTCCCAGGGACACATAACCAGTAAGTGGCAGGACTTGGATGCAAAACTAGATAGTCTGACTCCGGGGGCTATGCTGTTAATCACTACTATTAAAAAGATGCCTAATAAAATGTTTGATCTGTACTAAGTGCTCAGCCACTCTTCATTCATTCATTCATTTTCCATCCATCTGTGAAGTTCTCTGCTCATTCATTTGTCTCTCTATCTCTCCATCCAACAATCCAATTAATGATGTTAGATATAATTATTACTAGCAAGTAGTGATATGTTCTTTCTGGACCACAGTTGATTAACTGAGTTCATTTCCAGGCTCTAGATCAAGCTGAATGGACCACCAAAAGAAATGCAGATTGGGGATCCAGTGGGTATACAACAAAGCTCGGATCCTTGGCCCTAAGCCTCAGGCAGGCAATCAGAAGCCCATCTCCAGTTTCCCAATCTACCTCCTTTTGCTCATCCTCCCAACTATATGGGAACCAGTTGGAAGGTCATTTATCCTTCCTGTAGCTTCAGGTGCCTTCTCTACTGGTAGCTGGTCCTTTGCCCATCAATATACTCTAAATCTAAAAAAAATTCTTCAACTTTTCTACCCAACCCCCAAGGCCCACCCCCACCCCATGCAAGTGAGTATCTCCTCTATCTCAGAGTTTAGAGGACCAGCTTAAAAGCAAATCATGAATCACACAGTCTGGTCTATATTCCAGCCACTCCTTACTAAGAGTGTGAATTTGGCAAGTTTTTGAACATCTGTGTATCTCAGTATACTCAGCTGCCAATGGGGACAAAATTATCTGTTAGGATGAAATTAGGTAATCTATATAAAGCAACTAGCAATGCAAGAGCATAAAAAAGCAATCAATAAATGGTAATTTTTAAGTTTTCCTCTAAATCTCAAATATTTTGAAGGATTAGTTTAAGTTCAATGCCTCGATACTCTTACTAATTCATTTTTTAATCCCTGGCAATATAGTTTCTCTTACCAATCAATACAGCCTCTCTGGACAAAATCACCAAGTACCTTCAACAATCAAATCTCATGATTTTAACTTTGCCTTAATGTTGAACCATTAAATGGCACTAATCACCTTCTCTTTCTTGGAACTCTTCCCTTTAGCTTCTCTCATCTCTTTTTTCATTCCTCACTGCTTCAGCCCATCAATGAAAAATGGGCCTTTCCCATTTTTACAATTCATGACTTTTCTTCCTGAGCCCATTCCCTAGGTGACTTCATAGTTTCCATGGCTTCCACTATTCTAAGCCCAATCTCTCCATATCCACATTTGCACATCCTTGTCCCAAAACACTTCCACTCCCACATCTCACAATTCCCTTGCCTTAATAATGGCAACAGTAAACATTCACTGAGAACATATCATGGATCTACCATTGCTACTAGGGACTAATGATAGAGCCGTGAATAACTGATTCCCTTGATTTCCTTATTCCCCTTTAAAAGTCCCAATCTTATCCTAGCCACACAGACACACAACATTGGTGTGAATCTTTGGTTACTTTTTCCCTGAAGCTCCCTTCTAAAAAGTTACATTCATGCATCCCATCAAGTGTTCTTTCTCAGGAGTTTTTACAGTGCTCCCTCTGTCTTTTAAAAAGTACTTACCATGATGCTGATGAACTTTATACATACAGAAGAGTGCATAAAACATAAATGGAAGGGACACCCAAATGAATAGGCCAAGCCCTTGATCTTGAGGCTTACTCTTGTGGAGCTTTTGTAGGAGCAGAGAAGCTTAGACTACCTATAGGAATGCCTAAGAGTTACTTCTGGAGGACCTCTTTTCTTGCTCAGATGGCCTCACTCTCTCTAAGCCCAACACTGTAAGTGAAATCATTGCCCGCCCCCCGCTACATGGGACATGACATCCAGGGCTGAAAGTCTCCCTGGTGGCATGGGAGATGACTTCTGGGGATGAGTCTGGCCCTGGCACTGTGGGATTGGCAATTCTAACCTGACCAAAAGCGGGGAAGTGTAACTAATAAAGTATCAGTGGGTAAGAGAGTTCAAATAGAGTTGAGAAGCTACTCTGGAGGTCACTCTTATGCAAACTTCAGTTAGACTTTGCTACCTATAACTTGCCAACCCCCAACCGAAACCATTCCAGCCAATCCTAAAGAACACCTAGGGCAATATATAAGATTCTACATAGGTTCCATGCACTAGGGTAACTTTCCAGAAATCTACAACCTCCAGATGGGTCCTCGGACCAGTTAAGTCCTGAAACTTAAGAGGTTCCAGCCTCTCCAGAACATCAGCTAGTACCATCTCCCTACCCCATATCACTGACAGCCCCTTCCAACATGAAAAAGTTATAATGGCCATAGTCCACACAACCCTAAAGAGTGGGATAGAAAGATCAAAGTTGATCGTAGAGTTACACAGAGAAGGAAGGGTTTAATATACAAATGATTGCTGAATCATTAAATTGATATTTTTTTTTAGTCTTCAGTATCTTAAAGCAGCTAGAAGTAAAAATCTAAAATTGTGGAATTGTAACCCATACCAACTCTGAAATCTGTTCTACAACTAATTGTTGTGCTATGCTTTGAAATTTATTGCTTTTTTTGTATAAGTGTTATTTTTCATAAAAAAGAAAAAAATCAATTGTGATGATAAAAAAATATTTATTCCTGCTAGCCTCCTATATTCTGGTGCAGCTAGAAGGAAAAATCTGGGAGGATAGTATGGTAGCCCATGACAAACTCTGGGACCTGTCCTGTAACTACCTGTTGAAGAGTGCTTTGAAAATGATTGCTTTTTTTTCTTTGCTTTGTATGTATGTTATATTATACAATAAAAAAAAAGTTAAAAAAAATGAAGTTTAAAGAAAAATCATATCATTAACACCAGAGTACCCTCCAGTCAGTTCAAGAATGAAGGTTATAAGTAGTTCTGAAGGCTCCTAACAAGCCGTTCTCTGACTGCCTCACTGGCTTATTTCCCAAAGGCATCCTGTGTTCCCAGTGAATCTTTCCCAAGCTTTTCTTTATAGTTTTAACACCTGCATACTTCTCCCTAAGCTAAGTACTATGTGGTTTACTATCTTAGTACTCTGTGGAAGTAGGAGGTACATGCTTTTATGTCTAATGTTGTTTTTCTGAGTCATCCATGTTGACACATGTAACTGTATAAAGTTTATCTCTGCTGATGTAGAAGATTCTGTTATGTGATTGTAACACAATCTACTTATCCGCTGCAGAGTTGCTGGCTGTTTGCATGGCTTCCAGTTTGAGTCTCCTATGAACGGTGTTGCTGTGAGCACCCTGGCGCCGATCCTGGTACACACAGGTGAAAGGTTTTTAAGGTACATATCTAAGATCATAAATGTTGGGTCACTAGGTATGTGCTTATTCAAATTTACCAGTTTGTGGCAAATTGTTTTTCAAACACTGCATCGATTTATACTTTCTATGGTTTGTGATTTTTTCTTGTGAGCTCACATCCCTTAGAAATTAATCTTTGGAACTTCTTTGGGCCTGGACTAATGTTGCCATATTCCGGGGAGGCATTTGAGATTGCTTCTGCCAGTTACTAGAGGCACTATCAACACAAGAGTACTTAAAATGCTCAGTTTGAGGGGGGGTTGTTGTTTCAAAGATTACACAGGTGAATCCATGTCTCAAACTGCTATGGTTATGAGGAAATCTTTGTGGTTACAAATCCTCAGGGGATATTTTGTTTTCCTTCCACCAGGTGATAAATTGATTTTTTACTGTACCCTTTAACAGGATGGGTTTATTTTCTATCCACCATGATATTGGAAGCTACACCCATTTGGGCTCCAGCCTAACGTGGGATTTCTTATTAGAGTGCTCACCGTGGGTGTGCCCTAGGCTTTACACATGAAGCCAAGTAAAACTGATTCTTGTTTTCACAACAGTTTTGACCTTTGCATATTCCCTGCTTTTGTGCTAGTTCAGAGATGAACTTCAAAAGATTTCGTTTCCTAACATCTTAGCTCTTCCTACAGCTGGAAATATGGTTACCCCTCCCTCCCCACCCCCCACGTTTTTTCCATTCACCCTGGTACTTGTTCAGTTCAAGCCTTTGCCACGGATGCCACGATTATTCTAACAAACTTTGGGAGGCTGTCGTTGGCACACTGTCTCTAGGTGAATCTGCCAGAGTCCACGGACAATGCTCAGGGGCTCACAAGGAGCCAGTGAGGGTTCTGAGAGTTAATAACAATTAGTGAGTGCCTGTGATATTTCAGGGAACACACTAAGCACTTTACATATATTACTGTATATTATTTACTATTACATATATATTATCATATATTTCTTAAAAACTCAACCAGAATAGGAACCTTTATTACATATATGTAAAACAGTTTTATCATCAAAGTTAAATGACCTGCCCAGAACCACAGAGCTAATAAGTAAGCAGCAAGGACTGAAACCTAGCACTGCTAACTAACAAGCCCAGGCTGCTTCCTCAACACCAGTGCTTTACACACTGTGTCCTGTGAACCCTAGGGTTCATTCAGGAATACTGAGATCCAGGGTAAGGCTGGTAAGAGGAGTGCCATATGCCTATTCCAGTTTCCCCCAAGAAGGTCTACTTTTATATTAGTATTTGCAGACAGACTTCATTTGTCAAAAATGTTTCTGCTTTTAAAATATAGTATCCAATTAAATTCTAAGGATAACTTCTGAAGCTCCTTAAAACCTGGCCAAACAAACACTGTCAGCCTGAACTAAAACTTGAATGCTAAGCTTTAAGGCAATCTAGACAGCTTATTATTCCTGGACTGTCCCCATAATTCCCTAGCACTGTGACTTCACCTATGACATTCCCTTTTCCAGGAATCCCCTTGGTATCAATCCCCCAAAACTCCACCAGCAGCCTCACCTACTAAATCTCAGGTCTGGATCGAATGTAGGTTCCTCTTTTCAAGCTTCCCTGATAAGCATCAGACATGACCCCTTCTCTCTCTGGATTACAGCACTTGGTCTGTTCCACATAAGTGCCAATTATCCCATAAAGATGGATTGAAGCCTCCTTTAGGGAAGGTCCGTGCCCTTTTCAGTGTTTAGTTCTAAATATTACACATTCAGTAAATGCTGCACAAAGAACTGCTGATCTCTTATTAGCCTAATGCTCCAACCATTTCTTCCTTGAAAAGCATAAACCTAGGCCAACTTAATTGGCAACCCAAAAATTCTGTTTTTTTTTTTTTTTAATCATCTCCAGTTATTTGGCCTCTCTACATATCACCAGAGAGTCTAGTGACAGAGTTAGGGGTTCTTCTTCCAAACTCAAAGAGATGACAAAGGAGGGACTCAGTGGATCTGAGTTTATGCAGGCTTCCTAATTCACTTTGGGCACACTGCCTGATTTCTATTATGCCTTCTGGAATCACTTTTGAGAGCAAAGTGTTTGTTTTAGTAGTAACTGTCAGAAAGAATACACAGGAAAACCTGCATTCTGTTCTGCTTAATGAATCATAAGGCATTTAGGTATTCTGATGTCTAATAATAATATGGCAATAGAACAAACGATCACTGGGCACTTACGCAAGGCATTTTAGCTTGCTCCTTAGTCATCCTCACAGTGAATTTGTGACGCCAATGTTATTATCATCTACATTTTACAGATCAGAAAATGCAGGTAGGTGGCTCATCCAAGGGCTTTCTTCTGGGAACTGACAGAGTCAGGGTTAAAACTCACTTCCTATCAGGAAATAGAAATACGGTAGATATTGGCTAATTGGAGCTGAAGGGATACAGACTGTGTAACAGGACTGATTGTAAAAAGTCAGAAATGGATAGCACAATACTACCTACCTGTAATACAATAATGTTAGAACACTGAGTGAAGCTGAATGTGAGAATGATAGAGGGAGGAGGCCTGGGGGCACAAAGGAAATCAGAAGGAAAGATAGACAATAAAGACTAAGACGATATAATCTAGGAATGCATAGAGTGTATAACGATAGTGACTAAATGTACAAATTTAAAAACGTTTTCGCATGAGGAAGAACAAAGGAATGTCAATACTGCAGGGTGTTGAAAATAGATGGTAATATTTTAAAACTTTAACTTAGGCATGAGACTAAAGCAAAAAATGTTTATTTAGTACAAAATTTATATTTTGACTAGTGAATTTCATAATATAACTTATGTGGACAGCTTAATAAAAAACCATAGTACTTGGAACCTTGAGTAGGGCATGAGATTTTGTAGGTTTTTACAGAGTGATGCCCTGATAAATCCCAGAGTGATTTGAACAGTGAATATAAAAGTATTTACAAAGTCCCCTTGGGGGAATGGTAAGAAAGGGAGAAAATTCAGCTTCCCCAAGTGGATATTCTCACAAGCAGTGGGAACAACCAAAGAAATAGGGTGAGCCCCCCAATCTTGGGGGTTGTTCATAAGAAACTTAACCTCACAAAGGATAGGCTAAGCTACTTAAAATTAGGCCTAAAAGTCACCCCCAAGAGAACCTCTTCTGTTGCTCAGATGTGGCCTCTCTCTCTCAGCCAACACAACAAGCAAACTCACTGCCCTCCCCCTCTTTCTGTGGGACATGACTCCCAGGATGTGGACCTTCCTGGCAACGTGGGACAGAAATCCTAGAATGAGCTGAGATTCAGCATCAAGGGATTGAGAAAACCTTCTCGACCGAAGGGGGAAGAGTGGAATGAGACAAAATAAAGTGTCAATGGCTGAGAGATTCCAAACAGAGTTAAGAGGTTATTGAGTTATTCTTACACATTAAATAGATATCTCCTGTTTAGTTAAGGTGTAATGGAGAGACTGGAGGGAACTGCCCTAAAATGCAGAGCTGTGCTCCAGTAGCCATGTTTCTTGAAGATGACTGTATAATGATATAGCTTTCACAATGTGACTGTGTGATTGTGAAAAAAAAATTTCCAATAAATGTTCAGAAGTTGAAATATAAAGTAGATTTTCCAAAGTCAACAGTTTATTATTTAACACAGTAATGAGACGGTCTATGAAGAACCTCTATTTTTAGGACATCTATATCTTAATATCTATACCATCTTAAAACAGCTAAGACCTGAAAAGAAAAGAAAAAAAAAAACCTCACTTCCTTCTGGTTTTAGAGGGTAAGGACACAGAAATGAAACATTCTGAGGAAGGGTGAACAGATGATCTTCACTAAAAGCAGAGTTCCCTGGGAGGAAATGGTACCAAGAGGCAGTAAACGGTCTTGGAGAGCACAGAGACATCATTAAAGCTCTATTTTATCCTGATTAATTGACAGCAGATTAGAGTGAGAGAGAAAATGGAATCAGGAGTTTGGCATGTCAGTGGTTATCAACCCACCATGCATCAATAATCTCCTGGGGAAGTGTTACAAAAAAGAGAACTTCACCCCCAGATTCAGATTCCAACATGGGATGTTTTAATAAATGAGAGCATGGGATTCCGTGTGCAATCACAGGTGAGAGACACAGAATTAGGTGATGGTAAAAGTACAGCTATTTGTCATATGGAGTTACTTTGGGGGTGGGGACGGTTGGAATGGAAAATAAAGGAATTCATATGACAAGGTACCGGCAGACTGACTTTTAATTTCACATAATGCACATTAAGATTGTAGTGCCAGATTTCTTCTTTGGCTTTCTTATTTGTCTTCCCCTCTTTCTCTTGCTCTTCTATCCCCTCGCTCTGTTTTTTTTTTTTTTTTTATAACGCAATTTGATTGATATATATTCACACAGCATAGAAACCATCCCAAGTATACAGTTACTGGTTCCCAGTATCATCACATAGTTGTGCATACGTCCCCATGATCAAATTTAGAACACTTTTAATACTCCAGAAAAGGAATAAAAAAAAAAAGAAAATCCTAACCCTTCCATACCCCTTATCCCCCCATATTACTGACCCATAGTATTGCTGTGGTGCTTTTGTTACCTTTGATGACAGAGTATTAAAATATTATTGTTAAGTATAGTCCATAATTTGTGATAGGTACATTTTCCTCAATGCCCCTGTATTATTAGCTCCTTATAATGATGTCATGCATCCGCTCTAGAGCATGAAAGAATTTTTTAATATTTGTACAGTTAATCACGGACAATGTCCACCACGAGATTCACTGTGTTATACATTCCCATGTTTTACCCTCCGACTTTCCTTCTGCTGCATCCATGACTCTAACCCTCCCTTTCTCCTGCAAACACATACCATTCAGCTCTGTAACTACCCTCACAGTACTGTGCTGCTGTCACCTCTGTTCATTTCCAAATGTTTAAGTTCTCTGCCTGCCTTTTAAAGAAAAACGTTAGTAGCCAGAAACTAAAGGTGTGAGCCATTCCCCAGTAACAGCAAGCAGTAAATTTTAGTGGATAAAGTGGGACAGATTTGTAAATTATTCTAAGGAAGGGGACTCACATGGCATGAGGCCCTGTTTACCGAAATCCCCCAAAGATGGTGGCATGGCATTGCCCCTTAGATGGTGCTTTCAGATGCCAATTACAGTTTTGAACTATAAATTGCACCTCTTTGCAGAACTTCTCAAAAAAAAGTCAAGTAACTTGAGAGCCGTATTCTTCCAAGGCGAAGGCACTGTGGATGGGCAGGGGCTTTGGGCTGCCCCCACGGGGGGTGGGGGGAGGTGTCGGTGACAGAGGGTGGGCATTTGTGCATGTGTTTCTTTTAAACAAGGCTAACACAGAATAACTTGAACATGCCCATCCATGTGCGTGATCTAATTTCAGACCAATTTCAAAAGAATGTGATGGGTTGTACAACCTACGGAAATTATAGTGCCAATCCTGCTAAAATCTACCTCCTATCAATAAAACACCCAGATCTTAGGAGATTGGTTCCCCTTTCCCCACTTCCTTTTTTCCCCAATGGGGAGTTAGGTCTTTATATTAACAAATCACTTTTAGGCGTGTGTGGGGGGAGCGTGAAGTTCTTACATAAAGAGGAATCCTGTGTGGGTTTATTTGGCATGGCGAGTGCTTGAAAAATCTTGAATCCTTAAAGTCAGGGAAGACCTTGGGTTATTAAGATGTTCTTTTTTATTTAATTATTACCTAGTCATTGGAAATAAAGCTAGTATTTTCTATCCGTAATTGGGCAGGGAGAGGAGTAGAGGGGGGCGGGAGCTTCGCGGGTAAGGAAAATGCTTTCAAAAGCTGTTTGTGACCATCGCTGTCAAAACAGGCCAAAGCACAAGGTGCGGCCTCCCCGGAGTCCCCCAGATTGCTGAAAGCTGCCTTTGTTTGCAAGGATTCTGCATGGAAGTCACTTCAGTTCATCCCTGAAAATGAGGTCACTGTCCCCGAACACATGTTAGGCACGGTTAGCATCTTTATGCTGGGACCTTTGCCAGAAAGTCCCCTGCTGGTGGCACAATTCGAAACTGCCCCGTGTTTGGGCACGGTGGCCGCTCCGAAGCTGAAGGCAGACCCATGTCCCCATCTTTATCTTTAAATAGAGGGGAGCAAGAAAGTTAAAATAAATAAATACAGTGCTTGGCAGGCCTTTGTTTTTGCAAAGGCAGTGTTTTTAAGAGATTGACCTTGCCATGCTGATAAAGCCCACTCTCCACACGTCTGTCTACCACTATCTAGTTTACATAGAAGCGAGGGTCCAGAATCCAACCCCGTGGGATGCCTTTTCTCACCCAGAATTCAGGCACCTCCCCCCAAATTCTCCCAGAAACTGATTAGAAATAAAAATAAATACAGAGGAGGAAGACTTTTCCCATAGAGAGAAAAAAAAGGGGGGTGGGGTGGGGAAGGCATGTAGAATATTGGGAGGGGAGTATTTCCAATATTCCTTAAAGTCAAATTGATTCTGTTCAGCTGTGGGATTTATTTGTCTTTTTGAAATGATCTGAGAATGAAGTTAGATTTTAAAGAGCCAGTTTCATCAGCTTCTCAAGGGATATATATATATATATATATATATATATATATATATATATATATATATAAAGCCTTATGTATCAGGGAAGAAGCGTTTTGTAGGTCTTAATACAAGGTCAATATAGTATCATTTTGTTCTGCTTTGTACCAATCTGTGCCAGAATTTCAAACCATTTTGACTTAAAACTTTAGTTTCCCTTGCACTATAGAAGGTGCTGGCAGAGAGCCCCTATTACAGGTTAGAATGGAACTGATAGATAAGGATGATTTGATTAGATGACAGGCAAGTTCCCTCATGCCCTTAAAGTTTCATGACACACAATACGGAAGGACCCTTACAATAATGGTAAATGGTTCAGTTCCCAAATATGCAGACATGAGAGTGTTAATAAAAGTTGTGGTGGAGCAAGGGTACCTAACACAAGACACGGAAAGATATAAATATCTTTATATAAGATATTTTTGAAATTTCAAATTAAAACAAACTTCACCACTCCCTCCATTTCATTCAAGGAACTCTGAGGACAGGGCAAGTGTAATCTTTACTTGCATGAGAGGGAAGTTATACAGTAGGGACGGACACATAGACCTGAAAATTCTTCAAATAGCTCTAAACATAAAGATTCAAATTAATAAGCTAAATAACCACAGACAGAGATGCCATTTCTGAAAAGCATGTTCTGCAAGTATATTCATTATCAGGCTTGTCTCAAAGCCCTGCTGTGTTTGGACATGTTTCTGGTTATCTCTCGGGGCAAAGCAGCACAAAAGTAATGTAATATGTTGCTTTGGAAAAAACAAGTCTAGCAGCAGCACTCTCAGTGCTCAAGAATTCAAAACACATAATATAACCTGGGAGGATTTTCCAGCTTAATTCACAAAGATGGACTATTAATATCAGGACAATTTAATCCTTCTGAAAATTTAATCATCTTTATTTCAGGGAATTATTTTTCGCCATTGAGTGAAAATAAGAACGTAGTCAAGGTTTGCATAAAATAGCAGCTAATGCAGGTGTGTGAGGTGTACACTTTATGGATGACACCTCTCCAAAACAGATGACTGAAAGCCTTCTCCATTTGCTAGGCACAAGGTGAGCTAAACCAAAAAACTAGAACCACTGGGCTCATAAACTTTGTTGTTAGCAGGCATCTCCTTCTCTTTCCTTGCTCTGCTTTGTCTAGTTTGTCTGTCTCAATCATTTCTCACGTGAACATGTGTTTTAAAAATTCTCTTTTGCTTCCCTATGGGCTAGGCTGTTTGTGTAATACTTGATGCATAATCCGTGCTCCATTGTTTCCCTGAGAAAGTGACTGTTTTAAACCATCAGGCTATCCCATCCCTAGAAGGACCAGGTGACATACATCTCATGCTTTCATTTCTGATTGTGTTATAGCGTGAGTTATTTATGTATGTGCCTTTGACTCATTTCAACAATATTAACTAAATAATCTCAGGGTACATAACCCTGAACTAGTAAAATCGAAAGAAGTAAAGATAAATACAATACTGATTACATCTCACTTTGATAAGTATCTTGATTTATACTGAACAAAAAATGTACATCCCTAATTTTTACACACATCAATTTTCTGAGGTAGGTAGATATCACTGTATGATCTCTTTTGTATAATAGGAAATGGAAGCACAGAGAGGTATGATTTGCTGAACTAGTTGGAGAAATTGCTAAAACTAGAATCTGGTTTTCTTTCACAGAAGCCAGTGTTCTTTCTACTACCTCATGGTCTAAGAACAAGAATGAATGAGTCTACAGTTTTATGGTTCAAAGTAGCAAAATGGCTTGGCTGGATGTTTTCCTGCAAGACTGCTAAATTAAATGGGATCTCCATGGTTCACATTCCAACCTCCCTTTCCCCAAACCACTATCCAGGCTCCAACTCTTCCTACATTCCTTCTGCCCTGTTGAACACAACAATGCACCTCAACCTCATGACCCACTTCTCAGAGATGCAGAAGTCTAAAACTACAGAGAGCATTGTCTCTTTAGACATAAAATGAAGTTGTTCCAGTGCCTGATGGAGCAATAGTATGCACTCAAAATTGGTAATCTGTGGGCACCTTTGTTGGTAAGACAAGCATCGAGTTGTTGCATAGTTTGACAACCCCCACCCTGCAATAAACAACCCACAAATAACAACAACAAAAAAAAAACTCGTAGAATCCCTTACAAATGTATCTTGTAATACTAAGATAAGAGAATATCTTCAAGATATTGCAATTTACCACATAGGAAACACAGAGTGGTGACTTCTAGCATTATCCATGGTAAGATTATATAAAATAGGTTGACTGTTTGGGATTTTTCCATTTATTTGGTATGTTATGAATCAGAACCAGGATGTCAGGGCTTCATGCCTAAGGATCCTTATTATGTAGGAGGTATTGGCATGAGTCCTAAAGTATTTAATTCAGGGAACGATTTGCATTTTAAATACAGCAATCGCAAACAATGATAAGCTAAAATTGGTCTAGGTAACAAGAGAAAAGAAAAATTATTTACTTGAGTAGGTAAACATTTTCCCAACAGTTTTTTTTTTTTTGTCTTTTTTGTTTTTTTTTGAGATCATGAAATAAATACCTTAATTTTTAGAGTGGATGAGACTTAATATTGCAAACATCACTATTTTCTTCCAATGACAAACATTCTTTATATGGTGGAAATCAGCCAGGGAATCACAATATACTGGACTTAAACTTCCAGGTCAGATAATTAGGGGTCTGGAGTTTAGAATCCAGAGGAATTGAAGGACGAGGCCTACAGCACCAGAGGGAGAGGAGGTGTTAACTAGTGAGAAAATGGGCTCTTGAATTTATCATCCTAAAATGTTGGTGCCAGCTGGTGCAGCTGGAGGCTTGCAGGAATTTATGTTAAATGAAACTTTCTGCCTTTTTTGGGGATTTGTGGGGATGATGGTTTCATGCTAATTTCTTAAAGTCAACATACCAAAATGCTATTATTCTATTTTCTTAAAAAAAAAACTTCTACCCAAGTCTGTGATCAACAAAGAGACCTTACGAGCTCTCGCTGAAAATTCAGCCCTCACAGAAAATTTTATTTGAAACGAAAAGAATATATTTTAAAATAAAGTTAAGTCACAAGTGAAGACAGATTAGATTGATAGATGGTATACATAGATGATAGAGACTGAATAATTGACTTGGAAATCTTAATCTTCAAGTGGCATTTGTATTTCTCTTGGGCAAGATTTGTAATTGGACAACTTGCCAGCTTTATGTTGAATGCAAAAAGAAAAAAGGGTGAGGTAATGAGCAAGTGAACACACACAGAACAGATCTTTCCAAAAGTGCAATGGATATATGTGGTAAAGATAAGGAAAGATTTTTTTGTTTATTTTATAAAACAATACATTTAAGAGTGAAATTCATCCCACTGTTAAGGTAACCATTGGAATCTGTAGAAACAAGTAGTTATAACAATATGGTACCTAACTTTCACATGGTCAGCTGTTATATAATTGCTAACTGGGATTAAAGTCTCCTATTTAAGGAATTGTCCTTCATGTATGAAGATGAAGGTGCTAACTAAGGCAATGTAAGTATGTCTTAAGTATCCTTTCAGCCCTTGGAGATCTAAACCAATTCATCAGTTTTTATCAGCAAGTCATCATAGCTTAATGATTTAAGAATTTAGACTCTGCTGTCAGAATACCTGGGTTCACATCCTGGCTCTGCAATTTGCAAATTGTATGATCTTGGGCAATTTACTTAAACACACCATAGCTCAGTTTCCGCATCTGTAGAATGGGGACAGCGGTAACACAACTCATTGGGTAGTTGATAGGATTAAGTGAGGTGACAGACCCACAGCAGTTAAATTTTATCATTTAAAATTTATTTTTAAAATTAATTTTCTAACTGGTGTGTTACAACTATGACTACAAGAGTCAAGTGAATATAACTGGTCACAAAGGGACCAAACCCATGTACTTGACTTTATATGCCCAAGGCTTCAGCAATGAAGCTAAGCAGACCATCAGCGAACATTCCCATTGCAATCTGTCTATAGTAGCAGTTCTTAAGCTTAAGCTGTTTTGTCTCAGGATCCTTTACCCTCTTAAATGTCATTGAAGATCCCCAAAGAACTTTTTATTATGAGTTTTACAGCTGTTGATAGTTCATATTAGAAAATAAAAGAATTTAAAATGTCTGTACTAATTCATTTAAAAAAACAATAATAAATCTATTACATTCTAACATAAAATACACATTTTTTGATGAAATATAACTTAATATTTTCCAAAACAAAATGAAGAGAGAACTGGTACTGTTTTACATTTTTGGAAATTTCAATGCCTGATTTAATAGAAAGCCAATTGGCTTCTCAGATGTGCTTCAGTCTCTTCTCATGTGTTGTTTGGCTGAAGTACATGAAGGAAATCAGGCCTCAGATAGAAAAGGGAGGAATTCACATTATCATGTAAGGGTCTCGGGGACATCAAGTGGCCCTTGGAACACACGTTGAGAGTGGCTGGGCCATGGTAAAGTTTTCAAAGAATGACTTCTTGATACCAGACCCATGCTATTGGCATTAGATTACTAACCCTAAAAGTACAGTTTAGGCAAGCCATGAATGAGCGGAAAGAAAAAGTTCAAATAAATGTAGAACTGCTGCTTTTGCAAAGTACAGACCCCCAGAATCACTCTAATTGCTGCCTGTTGCCTTCTTGCAACCTTGCTGCAGCCTTCCTTCCCTGTAGGGTCTTTCTTAGTGGCCAGATCCACATACTCTAAATAGTTGGATGCTGCTATACTTTTCCAGTGGATAATATTGTCCCAGAATATTGATTTAAAGTTCTTGGAAATGACATGTGAGAAATAAGCAAAGCATCACATTGCAAGTGGTGCTGCCGTATCAGAAAGATAGCATGAAGACTCTTTATAGACAGCTCGTCATAATTGCATCAAACACAGCTATAGATATGCATTCTCTATTCTGGGAAATTCCAGACTTGAAAAAACATAGTGTCATTTAGGGTACTGATAGGGAAAGTTAACTAGCACAATTTCCCCTTTAAAATGTTGCCTTTTATTAGTGGAGCCATATGACTAAGCAGCAGCTAGAAGACCAAACACTATTTTCAATCTCACTTATTAAATGTTTCTGGCTCCCCTTCAACTATACAATTAATACTAAGTTTACTTGAAATTTAATTTAGCTGTTCTTTTGGAGAGAATTATGAGAAGCCTCTACCTTTAAAAGATGAGGATTTGTTGAAAAATTTTAATAAATACTTATTAAATGCCTACTATGAGCCATGCTCTGGGAACCAAAAGATGAGTAAGATACAGTCCGTGTATAAAAAGCTACAGTACTCAAAGTATAACTTATTTTATTTACACAAGTGTTTTCAAAATATAAAAGATAATAATCACTGAGTTACAGAAACATTTAGATCAGTGTTAATATGTCAGAATAATGCTGAGTTCTAGAACACAGTATAATCAAGAATCCAAGACTAAGTAGAACAGGAACATATTCAGATTTTGCAAAGCAATTGTTAACATTACTGACTTCTATTTTTTAAAGTGATTACCATCACTCAGTTGTCACTTGAGCAAAGAGAAAAATGACATTAGCTTCCCATCATTATTCTCTGGAAATATTTGCTATCATGAATAGCTACATAGATCGTTATTTTAGACAAGTGTAAAAAGGACTCCTAAAATAAAAGAATTACATTCCTCATAGATTGTTATGCTTAATAAATAAATTATTAGCAACTGCAGCTACTTGGCAAATAAAGAATGAAATTTATATTATATAACCTAATGATAAATATATACACACACACGTATAGCAATAGTCTAATTAGAAATCAAAACTTAATTTTTATTACTAGCTTATTTAATACATTCTGAAGGCCACAGCAAAAATAAAATACAAATATTTGCATTTGTAGAAAAAGTTGGAAAATATATTTTTACTTTGTGATGACAAATATTTCAACTTTATAAAGAAAATGTCTTTTCATAAAGATGACACAAATCTTAAATTCTCTTGTCTTATAAATATTGCTTAAACTTGATCGTCACCCAGATTTACAATTGACATGAGGTAGCATCTTCTTGTGTCACACAGAAGAAAACAAATTTAGAAACAAAAAAGTAAAAATCATACTCACTATATAACAAAAAGTTTCCATTTCAAAATAAGAAATAGGTACAGCAGCAAAAAAATGCAAGTTTTATGGTTCCTTTTTAAAACCTGACTATATAAATTATCACTTGACTTGCCCTAGTGTCCTAAAGAGAAATCATCCACAATAAATGAGGGAGTCCCCTAACAGTTAAATATGTATATATTAATTAATCAATCACTGACAACAAGTTATAAGAAATAGAAGCCATTTGAGTTGGAAAATAGAACATGAAATAAAACTGAGTTCCTATTTGATATATACAATCACCATCTCCCTTATAGGATTGAAAAATAACTGACAACATTTGCTTTTACAGAGTCTTAGTATTAGCAGCCTCTAATATGCACATTAACATTATATTAAATCTGAGCTTTACTTCATATTGGAGTCCAAATTTTTTAAACACAGGCATTAAGAATTCAAATTGAAGAGCTAATTTTTCATCCATCATTTATGTCAAAAGTAGTTTTTTCATGAAGACTTGATTTTTAGCAACCTATGAATAGCTAATTAGGAAACTGGCCAAGGTACGAAACCACATTCATTCTAGGTTTGAAGTACAAATGTTCACAATAGCAAGCTGTAAAATCACTAAAAACCTCTCCCAACTCTACAGTCTTGTAGGAAGTCACTAAATATACTGTGGGGACACAAGCCTAATAGAAGTGGGGGAAGAAATAAGAACCCAATAGCAGGCAGTATTAATGATCATTTGTGAAAATGTAATTATTCTACCATACCCTCTTTGCAAGGATTTTATCCATAGTCCATCTCAAGCAGATAAACTGTTCAGTCTTCCATTCAAGTCAGAGACGAGGCCAGGAGATGAAGAATTCTTATTTATCGTCCAACCAAACCCAGCAGAGCAACAGCCTATATTACCAAGTTGTGACAGGCTTGTTTGTGCTCTGCATCGGGTCAGTACCCTTCCAAAGTCACTGCTTAGGGCATGATAATTTCAAATTCAGTCTGTCATCTTATTACACGTTTTTTAAACAGCATGCCCACCCAAACAGAAAACGCTGCACATATGGGCTGAGATCAAATGCTTTCACCATTTTAGCTGATATACTCTGACAGGAGACAGAAGCAAGATAGTCTGCTTTTATTTGGATTTTCCTTTTGCATCTCAGATCTCCTTACTTCATAAAAAAGCAGAGATTTTCGGGCATATTCTTTAAGATTTATTATATTTGCAGTTGACTCAAAAACTTCCCAGCTATGAGTATGTCTCAAAGCCAAGTCTAATTAGGCAATCAGCAAATGTCACTATTCTTATACGTAAAATTTTCAGTTCTACCGTGAATGGGACAGGATACACATCCAAATCTTAACCTTCAATATTGCCATAATTGGGTGAGTTGATTCTTTTTAGAATGATGTAATATGACTTTTAAGACTCATCAGCCAATAAACTCGTATTACTAGTAAATTACAATTGGCACCAATGCCTGGAATCCGTGAACAATGTCCACAGCTCCATTATGAATCTCAAAGTTTAATCTGAAAGGGTCTTTCTCTGATGCACATATAATGTTTGCAAAGTCTCACTCAGATTAAAAGTTCATAAATATACAATCCACAATATACTAAAATTCCACAAAGATCCTGAAAGTTTAATTTTTTAGCAAAGGGTATTAGATCTAGAAGTATAAAGATGAAAACTGAATACGTTAAAAATAAAGTTCAAATTTGTGAGAGAGTACTCTGATTTCCTTTTTGTAATACTGTTAAATGACACTTCTCTTTTCACAAAACCATTAGCACATCTACCCACCTGTGTCAGAATTCACACCAAAGTCCTCATTTTTATGATGTCTTATTCTAGTTATTATGGCCATTTCACTAAATTGTTTTACAAAATGTTCATATTATGCTAGGATTTAATATATCATATTAATTAATGAATACTGCCTTCTATTCATAGAACTGTCCACACATGTTCACACAGTTGGGTTATGCTGGTGTTAATAATTGAAAAGAAGCAGGTAGAAACAAGTGATCATATGACCTCTTGAACTATGCCAAATCTGAATAATATTTTGTGAATCCCTTAGAGTCAGATATTTCAAACTTCATAAATACAATGCAATCCCTCTCCCCTTTTCCATGCAGTTATCACTTAAAGAGGAAAACAGCTTAAGATGCTAATTCTTCAAAATTATTAAACTAGATGCCTTATTTGTAACTGGGTACAGTACTATTGAAACAAAAAATGCAATTACAGCCTCCACCTACCATTTAAATGAGTTTCACAAATTTTAACCCTAAGATGTCTTTTCTCCCAACTGTAAAAATCTCATATTTCCCTTTGTAATTAATATATCCGAAAAAGCTGAGTTAAAAAGCCCTCACGGTTCTCTTGAGAAAAGCATAGCCACTTAAACTTTTTTTACCACTCTTGGGTCCAGTAGGCCCTTCCCATACTCCTCATCCCTCACTCGTTTTTGCATTTCGGTAAGCATCCTCTTAAGGCAGGCCCGAGAGGAAAACACTCCAAATTACACCAGAGGCAAAACGTACCTAGAATCCAGATTCGAGCAAAACAGAAAGACGGCAGTCCATTGTCCTACACATATTTAACCCAAGCGATCCACGGAGCCAACAGGCCTTCCTTCCTACCCATTCACAAATATTTTCAAAAAAGGCTCAAAGATTAAGGGGGAAACGGCACTTCTATAAGGAAAATGCATTTCATTCCGAAGCTGTCAATGCTTACTTGCTCTGAGAAGCTCTCTCCCTCTTCCACTGCCATTCTCTGTGGCCAACTATGAAACCTGATAACTCAATTAGTTAACACTTTGGACAGAGCATTACATCTAAAAATATCTGCCTCGGGAAATGTAAAGTCTTGCCCCTCCTAGTAAGAGGGCTGGAGCCTGACAGAATTTTCTTAACTATTTAAATGGGATGTGGGTCCTGGCAGACAAGGGTTGGGAAGGTTTCTCAGCCCTTACAAAACAATGTAGTAGTGCCTCCCAGGATTCCCAACTGACTTACCATATTTGTGGCTTCCAGTCAAGCTCTGTGTATTTACTCATGATATGGGGAATACTGAAAATAGCAGGGCAATCAGCTGGGGAGCGTATCAGGACTGCTTGGAATCACTCATGAAACCAGCTTTTGTCATTCTGCTTATCAGCACTTTCGTCTGTACCGCAGACTGCTCTGACATTCCTTCTGGAGACAATGCCACCATTTTCTTCTCTGTCTCTCTGGAATCCAGTCAAGCCTGCCTTTTACTAGTCAGTTTTCTTTTTTTTTTAATTAATTTATTTTTTGCTACATTAACTTTAGTAATGAATATATATATGTGTGTGGATGCACACACACAGTGAGAGCATACTGTACTGCCAAGGGCAGTTACCTTATAAACCCAATTTTCCTCTAACCAAGGGCAAATACAATTGCGAATCATCTTAAAAGTACACCACTATGCAAAACTCATATGTAAACCAGAAAGAAAAAAAAGAAAGAAAATCCTCATTGAATGCTTCTGATCAAGTTTGTTCTTGTTGTTGTTTTAATTTAGGTTTGTTAGTTTGTTTGTTTTTAACCTAACAGAATTCAGTTTTTCAGATCTGGGATGGATACCACTTAGGCAATTTCTTATATTCTTGCAACTGAGCTCAAGTCACAGCCCTTAAAAAAATCTCATAACAACTTGCATCCATCTTTTATTTAGAACCGTTCTAATCAATAGTTCCTTCAAACTGTGAGGCTTTAAAGGAGAACAGGGAAGGGCAATCATAAATGTGTGTGTAGGGGATGGGGGGATAGGGTTGGATTTTTTATTAATGTTAAATGAAATTTCCATTTTTTATAGGTCAAAACTGGGTGAATAATGGCAATTTCATAATCCTAAAAATAACAATATAATCATAACTGTTATTTATTATTTGTCACATATTTGCTGCTTGCAAAGCACTTTATCAATTTCTCGACATATGTTATTTCAGACCTCATAGCTAGCTGTGAAGCAATATCCCTCTCTACATTTTTGGGAGGGAAACTAAAGTTCAGAGAGGTTAAGTAACTTTCCAAGGTCACCAGCAAAGTTCAGAGAGGTTAAGTAACTTGCCAAGGTCACCAGCTAGTAAGTAGTCAGGGTTTGAATCTAATTCTATATGCTTCTAAAAGAAGGTCGCACTCTGGTAGCCAAGAGCCAACACATGTTTTCTAGATCCCCACTGTGTTTGTAAAAATACTTGAATTAGTTGCCAACACTTAAAAACTGAGAGATTTCACATCAAAATCTGGAGTGCTAGATCTTCTCTTAAAAAACAATCCAGGGGGTGCAAGGGTAGTTCAGTGGTAGAATTCTTGCCTGCCATGCGGGAGACCCGGGTTCGATTCCCAGTCCATGATGCACTTCCCCAAAACAACCAAACAAGCAAGCAAAACAAACAAACAAAAAAACAAACAAACAAGCAAACAAAAATTCAACAGATGGTGCTGCAATAACAGGATACTCACATAGAAAACATAGTGAAATGTGACCCTACCATACAGCATCCAAAAGAAAAAAAAGAATAATAATCCAAAGACCTGGCACATCTGGGTGTACTTTCCTGTCAGGCTGCGGTCATGGCTTCCCACCTCTGTCATCTCACCCCATCTAGGCTTCACTCTGATGATGCGTACCTACCCGCCAAGAGGCTTTTGGAGTTGGACTTGTGTCCTAAAGCCTGTGCTTCTGACCACAGCACCAGGCACTCCCAACGGATGTGATACTCCAGGAGGATATGGGCCCCCTAGAGGGGGGTGGTAGGCATGACTCTTAAGTACTATGGGGAGTGAGTCCAATGCCGACAGGGTGCCTCCTTCTTCCCTCCCCCCCGCCCCATTCATTCATTTTTAATGCAATTTTATTGAGATATATTCACATACCATACAATCTATCCAAAGTATACAATCAGTGGCTCACAGGATCATCACATTGTTGTGCGTTCATCAATACAATCAATTCTAGAACATTTTCATTACTCCAAAAAAAAAAAGAAAGAAAACTCAAAACATCCCATGCCCCTTATCCCCCCTATTATTTTTCATAACACTATACAAACCATCCTAAGTGTACAATCAATAGCTATAGATATAATCAACTAGTTATGCATTTACCACAACAGTTAATATGAGAACACTCTCATTTATTCCAAAGAAAAAATTCCCATACTCTTTGTATCCCCCTACTACTGACATTTAGCTTAGGTATATTGCCTTTGTTACAATTAATGCAAGTCATTCATTCGTTGTGATACTCATCACATATGGGGTGAGCACCATATGTGCTGGAAGCTACACCTTAGCAGGGAAAATGTGGAAAACCACCTCCCTGCTTGCTATGTGCCTGTTTCTGAACTGACTCACAGTGTTTTGGAGCCAGAGTCATCCCTGGCATAGGCTAATCCGATCTGCCTGCTGTACATGTGAAATGGGGGGCAGAGTAAGAAAGGGCAGTGTCCTGACCAAGGTTCTGGAGAGGCTGAGCCAGCCAAAAGAAATTTTTCCCATCCCCAGGCTGAGTGTTGTCCAACTGAGGGCAGAATTCTTCTTTCTCCCATCAAACCATGGCCCCAACCCCAAGCCCAGCTCTTTCCCCTTCAGCGCAGATTTTCTTTGGTTGACATTTGCTGTGTTTCTTCTCTTCTTCAAGTCTATCCTTTATCTCTGTGCTCCCAGATTTGTTTTATCAAAATGCCAGGGGTCTAGGACTCCAGGTCAGGGATCTGATACCCCCACCCCCCATGGCCGTCCTCAGTGCCTGAAATGAGTATCTGGGAACCAGAGAATAAGACCCCTGGCTCCAGGCAAGATACGAAAGTCCTCCTTATCCACCTCCCCTAGGAACTCATTTCAGTGTTTTATCACACTTATTGGCATGACATTATTCCTCACATCTAATTTAGACCTCTCCTACCAATTTCTTAATCTTCCAACTTCAGCAAGAAGAGAGAACAGCAGGTTATCGTCTTCCAAATACTCAAAACTGTTACTGGGTTATCCCTCCCTCCCTCCCTCCCTCCAGTCTTTGCTGCCCCAGGATAAATAATCCCAACTGATTCAACCTTTCTGTGCAGCTCTTTAGAGAAAAACACTCTATAATTATACTAAATAAGAAGAGTAATAATTCCCATAATTGTGTCTTTCAACCCACCCCCTGGCCAGGACATTTTGTTTCCCAAACTATCATTGCTCATCTCACAGACACTGCAGCTGCAAAAGGAGAAGCAGGGACAGAATCTAGCATCTCCAAACGGTAAGCACAGGCTGTGTGGGAGTCTGGCAGGGTACTGAAGGAAGCTAAAAGTTCTAGAGTTGGATATATTAACATTTTCTACCTTATTTTAGGAGAACAAACATAACCCATCTCAAGGAAATGCTGGTGCTGGGGACACTGTGGGCGCTGCCTCCCCTACCAATGTTTGCCCTCTGCCGTGATCCTTACTCACTCCTTGGGCATTGCCAGCTGACCGGACACCTTACTGGCTTGTCTTTGTCTCCATATCACCAAATCTAACCAAGGGCCCAACACAGTCTGCCCCCAATAAACATGTCAGGAAGGTACAAGAAGGCAGAGAGGGATTGAGCGGAGGTTGGTAGGCATCTGCATATTCAACAGTTTTCTGGGATAATCCCTGATGTCAGAAATCTTTTCAGGCAAGGGGAAGAGGGAGTAGGCTAGGGTTTGATGCTTATGCTGAAACAGTTCCTGAAATTCCACTTCTTCACAAACCCTTTCACGTCCCAGCAGACAAATGCATAGAGGACTGTTCCCCTCCCATCCTTAGGGCCTGAAAATGGGCCTCCCAGGTACCAACTTTTGAAGCAATAGTTTTTTTCCCCCATTCATTCAGTCATTTATTTATATCAGTAAATAAATGCAAATTTATTTTATACTATGGGCTATAATTTAATACTAAATTATTTTGCTGCTCAAATTATTCCAGTTTTGGCTATTGAGAGTTCTTTAAGGTTGGTTCCTGTGTCCCTTTGACATGCTCCCTCCTTTTGCTCTGTGAGCACACCTTTATTTTCTGGAACCATAAGATGCTCCAGACTCATCTTGTATTTTTCCTTCTTTACTCCCAGAAACAGCTATTTCTTGGTTCCTTTTAGTAGAGACAGGCATTTAGACATCAAGATCTAAGTGTTGGGTGTGCTTGACAGTACTGGGGTGTCACTGCTTTTAGATCCTGTTAGGGAACAGAACCCAGCAACAGTTCTTGCGATGTCTGATGATAAATTAGGGGGCGGGGTAAGCAAATTATGGCCCAGGGGGCAAATTTTACTGCAACTTGGTTTTGTATGGCTTATGAATAGTTTTTACATTCTTAAATGGTTGAGAAAAAAGATCAGAATAAGAATATTCTGGGCCACATAAAAATGATAGGCAACTCAAATTTCTGTGTTCATAAGTAAAGATTTATTGGACCACAGCCATAGTCATTTGTTAATGAATTGTCTATGGCTGCAATCATGCTATGACCACAGAGTTAGTAGTTGTGAGACACTGTGTAGACCAAAAGGATTAATACTTAATTACCTGACCTTTAAGGAAAAAGTTTGTTGACTCCTGATCTAGAGCCAGGAGTTTGGAAGTTTTATGCTCCCATGATGCACTTTTTTTAAAAAACTTTTTTTATTATATAATATATGTACAAAACAAAGAAAGAATAAAGCAAATTTTCAAAGCATTCTTCAATAAGTAGTTACAGGACAGATCCTAGAGTCTGTCACGGGTTACTATACCACCATCTCAGATTCTTCCTTCTAGTTGTTCCAGAACATAGTGGGCTAGAAGGAATAAATATCTTTTTATCATCACAATTGACTTTCCTTTTCTTTTTTGTAGAATATAACATATATACAAAAAAGCAATAAATTTCAAAGCATAGCACAACAATTAGTTGTAGAGAAGATTTCAGACTTTGGCATGGGTTTCAATCCCACAATTTTAGGTTTTTACTTCCAGCTGCCCTAAGATACTGGCGACTAAAAGAAATATCAATTTAATGATTCAGCAATCATATTCGTTTGTTAAACCCTATCTTCTCTATATAACTCCACCATCACCTTTGATCTCTCTATCCCACTCTTTAGGGGTATTTGGGCTATGCCCATTCTAACTGTTTCACAATGGAAGGGGTTGCATGACACACTTTTAAACGACAGGCCATGAAGCTTCCTGCCTGGCATGCTGATTTGTGACTCTGAAAGATGGCAGAAATCCTGACATCACCCCAGTAGGCTCCACTCACACATGAGCTTTACAGGACAGAAAATACCATTATATTTTCATGTAATATTTAAAAATATTAATATACTGTCTATCCTCTTGCTTTGAGTGTCTCAGAAGCAGGAAATCAGATTCTATGCATTTTTTTTTGGTTCAATAATCAGCATTTAAGCACATAAAGTGCTTTTTAAAAAGGGAAAAATGATGACAGCCTTTACATCACACTCGTGACTCATGAAAATTTGTAGTAACAAAATGTGCTCTCCCTGTCTCCTTATTTCCCCTCTTCTTTCTCACTGAGTTCATGACATGGGCATTATTCACAGGAACACACGGAGAAAGTACCTCATTGAGCTTAGAAGAGGACAAACGATCTCAAGTACAAGGGGGCTGCTCAGGGGTAAATTCATCTGGACTGGCTATGCTCAAGATTTTTCACTATCTCCATCAGGGCATGTCTCTCTTCACTCCTTTGACTGCAGAGATACCAGACAAGATAAAGGACAAAAGAAAAGTTCAGAGACATAGACAGAAGACCCTTGACTTCAGCAGCGACTGGGCTTTGGATGTCCCCTTGGGGGCGCCATGGGGTCATGGACTCAGCATGGTGGAGGTGGACAGAAGGTAAAATGCTTCGGGAGGCAATTCCCACCTGCGTTTTCTCACAAGCCCGCTCCCATCAAGTCCAGTGATGCCCTATCCAGGAGAGAAAAGACAACAGCTACTCTGGGAGTTACTTTTACTGAAATAACTGAAACTTAGGTGGGGATGATCATAAGGTGGGGATAACCCTCCCGGAGGCCTGGCTTACCCCCTCTTGAAAGCAGCTACAAAACTCCCCTCACATTGGCTGTCCTAGAAAACCTTTCCTTCTATGTGCTGCTCCCCACACTGAGTTCACAGCTTCCCATTTTCTTATTCCTACCCCTAAGCCCCATGACCACATTCCCTCAAAATCGTGTATTCCCAGAGATCTGAAATACATGGATTCAACATACCTTCCCTCCTTTTAATTTCGCAAATGGCTCCATATATAAATGACCCCAGGAGAATAAAGAAAGGGATCCATTCAGCAGAGTTACAAAAGAATAAATGATGAGTGTGGTAATGTATTGTCCTCAACACTTCACATGAATTCTCAATAACTGTACACTTCACAGCTAATAAATTATAAAAGATGCCGTCCATTAACAGTGAAGGCCCACTGGTTTTTATTAGACCAGATCCCATTAGGAAAGCAAGGTTATTTCTGGACTATCAAGCTATGTTCAGTGTAGCCTGAGATATTTCCTCATTATTTCATATGGTCTTGAATATATAAATATGAATCATGAAAAATTCAGAATCGATTATGAAATGATTGCTTTTTTCTTCTCCGAGAGCCTCCGGTGAATGAAAATATTCTTAGCTGGATGAAATTGGCTATGTGTCTGCTCTCACGTGTAATCATGCCTGAGGATTCTGAAAACATAATGCTCTCCATAGAATTCGATTAGCTCAGTAACAAAAGCCTTTCAAGATAACAGTCTTACAGTTGTGCATTCTCCATGTTCACACATTACTTTAGGAGGGTGTCCTGAACATGTGACACCCACACACTTCTCTCAAGGTGAGTTAGAAGGCTGGAATAACTTGCAATAGGTAGTTTTCTCTGCATTCTGAACATCAACACTTTCTGTGAGAAAGGGGAAAACATTGGTAGAAATATGCCAACCCCTTTTAAAATTCTGTCCCTATTTAAAGCACCAGAAAGAAAGAAACCAAAGGTGAGAAAAAGGGGAATAGGGTTAAGTTCTGCAAGACAGATTACCCCAGAATCTAAGAATATAACAGTTTCCTAATTTCTCTGTTATTAGGCAGAAGTCAATATATCCAGTTTCTTTTAAAACCTTATGTCACAGAATTAAAGCACATGCAAACACACACACACACACACACACACACACACACACACACACACACACACAGGATGAGCTAGGTTTCCATGAATCGTCTAATGATTATTCAACTCTAATTGCAATGCACTCATTTGGGTTTGATTTATGGGTGGCAGATTTTCACTCAGACATGAAAAAAAAAAGAAAGATCCTGTTACCTAGCACTGCTTTCTAAATAAGCAAATACACACGCACGCTCTTATACATTATATGAAACACATTAAATATGGATAATTCTTTAAATAAAACTGATTATCTTTTATGAAAGGAAAACACTAACCATTAAACCAGAAAATTATTTTTTGGAATAAATTATTCATGATTTAGATACATTAGGGGGATAGTAAATAATAATTTCATATGTGGAACTAATAGTGCCTTTATTTTAGAAAGTTCAAGAGATAGGAAGCAAATGATTTAATAACTCAACATGGAAATAAGTTATTAAGAAGTTGTTCTGGACTCACAAGCCCAAATGTCTACCCCAGACAGGTCTGCAATCTGATTGCTATGATGCCGAACCCCAGAGTTTAACACAAGTAACTCCCAATGTTTAAAATGTGCAGAAATCATAGGGCCCTTGAAGATACCTCCTGTCTCTGGAAAGGATTTTTTCTCCCAGAAATCCGAAAGGGGGGTAAGACTAAATATTTTCACACATTGTACCTATCTGCAATTTCTTTTTTTCCTCAACCCTAGAAATCAAAAGGTGAAGTGGAACACGTCACATGATGGCCCGCTGCTCTGCAGAAAGGATTGGCATTGGCCACGTGTTTTGTTTGAAGCGGGAAGAGAGCACTTAATCACTGTGGCCAGCATTCCAACCAGCTTTAATCTCTGCAGCGGAGCATGAAGAGGGGTTGGGAAGCTGTCAGGCGGTTCTCAGCAGACAGGAAAAAGGGCTCCCCCTCTCATCAGAGTGCTAGACATGGTGGAGAAAGACAATCTTGTTGTTGTTGTTGTTGTTTTTACTCACAAAGACTTGTGAAAATGTCTCCCTGCCTGCTTCTTTATCCCCTACACCAGAAGGAGGTCTGTGGCTACTGGCGCAAAAGTTCCATGTAATCAAAACAGCACATGGATGAACTAGGAAGAAAGGAAAGATAATTTGTCCTCAGATGGGTACTGTTGAAACAGCAACTGGGCAAGAAGGCACCCTTCAAATCTCCTAGATATAGTTATTCTGAATATTCCTAAAATCAAACTCTGATGAAATAGAACTTGGGTCCATTAAACGAAAAGTTCTTCATATAGAGTCAAGTAAGTAAATATTAGTTAAGCAATTGGGTGCTGCAGAGGAAAAGACAGATTAGTTTTATTTCCTTCTTCAAGGGGATTATAATCAAAATGGGGGGAGGAAAAACTTACATAAAATAATTTGAAGAACATCTATGCCTAAACAATTCTCTGAGCTCATTGAAGACCCTTTCTTCCTCCAAATCTATGCTCCAGCCACATGAGCCTCTTTTATTTTCCACCAAATGCCAATTTTATTCCTGCCTCAGGGCCTTTGCACTTACTGTTCCCACTGCCTGGAATGCTCTCATCTCTTCTATCTCCCAAGACCATTACTTCTTATCATTAAGACCACAGAATAAATATCCTTTCCTCACAAGCCCTTTTCTGCCCACACAATTTAAAGTAGCCCCGAAATAATGACGTCACCATTATTTTCTATATAGCATTATTGATAAATATCTCATTTATTAGTTCTTAGCTTGTTTCCTCCTTTCTTCCAAACCCATAGAATTCTGTTTTGTGAAAGCAGGGCCTCTGTTTCACTGGTAGAACAAGATTTGGAATAGTAGATGCTCAATATATACATGCAAACTACAGGATCTCAGGGTTTGTGGGCAGGAATGAAGCAAGACAAGCTCGAGCTGACCTTTGAGGATTGTCAAAATTGCTAAAGGAGGATGAGCCTATCCTAGGCTGAGAGAAAAAGTCAAGTAAAATGTTTTCTGGAAGCATCCTCCCAGGGGACAGTCTCAATGAAGGGGAACAGCCAGCAATTCTTGAACCCTACTTGGAGCCCAGTACCGGGCTGGGAGTTCTGCATTTTGGAGTTGAAAAGACTAAAACTCTTCATCTACCCAAAGAAAACTAAACAGTAGTACCTGGTACAGGGCTGAACACAGAGCAGGCCCTCAATAAATCCGTGTGAAATGTTGGAAATTTCCACTTCCCAATGACAGATTTATTGATGGTCTGGAGAGACAGAAGTGGTGCATGATTTGTTCCTGCGTTCAAATCCTACTACCTACTGAACTTGCTACAGTGTGGCAGCCTGGCCTTTGCCCTGGAAATAGCAAAACATTGACTCATGCCTGGCAGAGACCCCTCAAAGAATGAGGTCCAATTTTCCTGGTAACAAACCCACATAAGCAAAGAGACTTGCCCAAAGTTACACTGCTCTTTAACGCGGCCCACATCTCTCCTCCACTGAGTCTAATTCATTGCCAGCATTCACAAATAAAGAGTTCACATAAAAATCTGGACTTCTGCCTTCTCTTAAAAAATAGATGTTTTGGAAAAACTGACCCTTCGTTTCCATGTGGCAACAACTGGCGGCCCCTGAGCCAACGCTATGCCCTTTAACTGGGCACTTCCTCTGCAGTTTTGCTCCAATCTCCCAGCCTGGCCTTGGGGGCTGGGCTTGGCAGTTCCAGGATGGAGGTCCAGATGAAGGCACCTGGGTCTGCCCAGGCTCCAGAACAGACAGGCAGGGCTCTGGCTGGGAAGGTCAGTCTCCTGGGAGAGGCACTGCTATTCACTTCCGCATTATCAGCACTTACCACAACACCTGAGACGTGCTTGTTTTACTGACCAGAACAGAAATGAACACACCCAGTTTGGAAACTGCACTTAATTCCTGGGCCGTGGGCATAATATGAGCTGGGACCTTGCTAGAGTCAACACTCCCACTGGATAACTATCCCCAAGAGATTCTGAATATTCGGCCAAAGTTACAGGAAGCCAACAACTACTGAGTAATATGTGATTCATAGGATAAGGAGAAAAGGAATAGTATATTTCTGTGGAATAGCTACATGACTATAATACTGTAAATCAGGCTTCAAAAAATGAGTCTCACTTTCCTCAGGTAGATAAAATTTTGTGCAGAGAGAGGGGGGGAAAGTGCTGACTTCACTTTATATCATCAGTTTGTCTTTACCATAGGAAAGGTTAAATTGGAATATAGCAGTTTTCTCCTGTTTATCTCTTCACCTGTCCTTCAGAGCTATTTATTTCCTTCTGAACTTCTTTAACCATCAGTCACCATTTTCTTGAATCTTCAGCTGGTCCTTCTTCGACCTTGGCTCTCCCCTGGCAACTCAGCCCCTCCACGAAATACTCCCTCCTCCAGATTCAAACATTGCTCATTAAACTCTGCTCTTACAGCACTTTCAATATTTGCAGAAATGTTTCTGCCAAAAAGGAAGATTCTCAAATAAAACCCAAGAATAAATAGTTCAACAGATGACCTTGAAGGATGCCTATAAATTGCCTCTAGTTGATCACAGCATCTGAGATGTTTCCTCGCCCAGAGGCCAATCTGACCACCTCTGTCTAAAATCACACCCAGGCCACTCTGCCCCATACTCCATCTTCTGACTGTTTTACTTTTCTTGTGGGCTCACATCTCTATCTGAATTAATATAGAGTATCTGGTAGTTGGCTATCTCTTTGCTAGGGAGTTCCTTTAGGACAAGAAGTTGCCTTCTGCTAACTGATTTTTAGTAAATTTTTTTTTTTTTTGAGCGACTGAATAAAGCAACGTTTACTATGGTGGAGGTGATGATTAGGAGGATACTTTGCAAAAGCTAAGCTTAAAGGCCCAAAATTTCAAATTTTCAATTTTTCAAAATTACACAGCTTTCATCAAAAGATATTCAGTTGATGTGTTCAATATAGATGGAAATTGAAAATACTAATATTAACTGAGCATTTACTATATATTCCAGGCACTGAACTAAGCACTTGACATTCATTTTCCCACTTAATTTTCCCACCACTGAAAGAAGTTGCTGTTATTCATTCCATAAGTGAACTGCCCAAGGTCTCCTTACTACTTACTGTGTTATGCTGTAGAGAACCTGCAAAACCTTAATCTCAATAGGAGTTTACCAAATTAACCTTTAAAATAGTAATTTTCCAATTGGGTTATGTACATAGGGCCAGGCCAGCAATGCAAATGAGGACACAGGCCTGGGAATATGTTTTATATGAGTATTATATGACTCACGGGAAAAGGAACAAGAATACTTCAGTGGAGCAACCGCATGAATATATTATGGTGAAAGCATAATCAGGACTGAAAGCATGAGCCTCCCTTCCTCGTGTGGATGACATTTTATGCAGAAAGTGCTGGCCTGCTGATTGAAAGGAGAATCTCCCATTGAATGGGGCAGGGCTCCTGGCTCAAGGTGACAAGTGTGAGAATGGAGATCTTCTAACATTTCAACACAGGCTGGAAATATGTGTGTATTTAAATGCAACTTTCAATTTTTTTTAACTTTGGCAACTAATTAAAAAATTAGAAATATACTCTGCAGGACAAGATCTTGTGTTCCAGATCTGAGAGCCAGGTCAAAAAGCTATTGATTTTAAGTCTTAAAGGTAAAGCTCTCCCACTGACATTGACTTCCAATACCACACAATTATAGAAATATAGAGATGATATAATTCATATAATAGTACGTTACATTAATATACAGAATTTTCCAGTTTGCAAAACCCATTATCTGACTTGTCTTGCTAGTATGGCCCATCACTCCATGGGATGGGCTAGCTGGATATGCAGAAGAGTTTAAAACAGTCATGACCCCTGGGAGCAGAGGAGGAGGGAGACAAGAAATAGGTACATTAAAGAGTTAAGTAGCATCCATCTGTTTTTTGTCTGATAAGCAAAATGGATTTCCAAGTCGGCATTAAAAAATATTACCTGTAATAGTATATCTGGTTTTTATCTAAATCCTTCATGAAAATATTTTTATTATATAGTGTTTTAAAATCTATTTCATTTTGACTGGGTGTGTGAAGGAAATACACAAGCAGATTACTTGTTTTATCCAGTAAATCCAAGGACCCTCACGAAAACCCAAGAAGAATTCTGGAAATTAACCCCAGTTAGAGTCCACTAAAACCACAGTGACTCAAGTACACGGCAATTAAAAAGTAAAAACAGGTTCCAGAATCACTGTGATTTAACCAAAGTCACTATTAGAAATGCGTCATTTCTGAAAATACTAATAATTGGAAAAGGAAATGACCCAAAAAGGTTGTCAAATCTACCCACCCATCCCTGTGAAGGGATAGTCTGCTGCAATTTAATCCGGAGGCTTAGTTTAGGTTGTGAATGTTCAAAAATAAAAAGATTATACTGATGCCCAGCCCCCTTCTAATCTCAGGAATCCACTGATTTTACAGTATTCAGAGCGAGCTGATTTTACAGTATTCAGAGTGAGCTGACCCCATTTACCCCGTTCCCCACCGTTTTCTCCTTCACTAGCAAGTTAAAGACGTATTTTATGTATTTCAGA